>QLOY01003138.1:0-18094 GCA_003313965.1 Megacollybia marginata
GTCCTACAATGTGGTCTTTTGGTTCAATAGCATGGGTGAGTAATGGAAGGTATGAATGGGGGACTGCCGGCCCACCTTGGCCTGAATCTGGGTGGTCAAGGCGGACGGCAACAGACAACGCAACTGGACCTACTTAGGCATGAATATGCGGACTCTGGAGTCGCTTGGGCGTACATGTCTGAGAGATAAAGAACGGTGCAGTATCGAGACAGATGGGATCTGACAATGGCTGCGGTCCGACACGCGTTGGTGTGTTACATACCCATTGAATATCTTTTGGACAGGTCATTCACAGGTCGGCAACTTGGAATAGGGACCTTGAAACGCTACGGGAAACACGATTTCTTCAACACGACTAGGAGCGTTGTGATGGCATTAAAAAAGGGACCGTGACAATCAACCATAAGGTCCATAACACATGACCCTCAGGCTCTGCTTTCGAAATGACCAGGCCCACTGTTCCAAACAATCATTTCTAGCTAAATGGATTCCGAATAAGCCTGATGCAGTACGGCCCAGCGCTTTAGCTTTCACATGCGTCTAATGGGTTATGGACTCTGAAATTGTATGGATTGCTACCTTCCAAAGCTGCTGCTGCTTCCGCTGCCATGAAAGTGTCCCTCTCCCCATACCATACCATATCAACACCACAAATTCCTCGGGTCCTGTTATCCAACCTACACTCGATCCTGAAACATCCAACAGAGAGGCCTCGAGGGAGCAGAAGAGGGAATTCTCTTTGATGTCAAGGCGTTGTACGATTACGCAGCGACCTGCAACCTGTTTTGTATGTATGTTTTTTTGTATCTATCAACACGCTTTGTACTCTACTACATACTTCCATCATTACCTGGCTCAATTGACTCGAGAGTGATCAGTTTAGTGAGCGACGGGTGCTATGATCCACATATCAATGCAAGTGCCGCGTTTGCCATTGAGGAGGAAACGATCAACCATCTTGAGGTTATATCATTTCGGAGAAATTTGCATCGTTTGTATTACATATGTGTCTGTATTCCTTCATACTTTCCACTCAGATTCTTAGGCTCACTCTTGAGTCGAGCCTTCTTCACAATCACGAGGCTCGCGACAGGATTCCATACATCAGTGATTTTGGTTTTGCTTATAAGCTCTTATAAGTGCTATTAGCGAGTTTAGTGCGGTTAGTGACAGATGTCGTAACTTTCCCATCCCTCATCTCACCAGCCAAATTTCACTAATTTCACTAAACTCGCTAAACGTCGGCTAACCAGTTTCCTGATGTATGCTCGACAATTGACTGAAGGATGGAGATATTACCCCGCCTGCTCCAGTTCTGTAGACAGGATGATATAGGAGGTGAAGCGAACTGAATGGATCCAGGTTGAGTGGATGACTCTGTCATGGAATACCGAGAAGACTTTTGATGTTCGACCACCAATATGATGATCAGAGGATAGACAGCCTATGGATTCATTCTGTGAGCCTTAGGGTCATGAGCAACAGAGCAGTATTCACAGCAATAAATGGCATGATGGATTCCATGATGTAGACCAGTATGGTTCCATAAAAGAGACTGAAAAGGAATATGATCTGCATAATGTTGGGGATACCTTATCAACAAATAGCAGGAACTGACCCAAATGGAACAATAGATAAAACCTGATTCAATCAGAAGGACCAAGACTCGTTCAACTTGTGTCTTTCTTGTCCCATTGGATTGAAGGTGGGCCTTGACTTGCTTTCTGTAAACCCTTTGTATCAATCGTCAGTCCTTCATCTCTCCGAGTTGAATGAGATGGAACACAGACCAGGTTTTGTAGAAGATTATGACAGTAGAGATGAAGTTCGTTAGTAGTAACGGAATATAGACAATCAAGATAGAAGACAGTTCCGCTGGTGGGCCTTCCAGCGGCAAAAACAGTACCGTGAATTTTTGACCTTCGGAAGATATAATCACAACGTCGGTCACTATACATACTCAATAGAGGCACATTGAGCATGAAACTCGACTATTCAATAAAGCATTACCTATCGTGGCTCCCAATAGAAGGGCAAGAATACCACGAAGGACACGTTGTTGTGCCACAGAGCAGGCTCTCCACACAACAATGACATCGTTGAAGACAAACTACGGCGGCAGAAGAATGTTATTCATCAGTTGTCACTGCCAAAAGTACAACTCACAACTGTATACCCCGAGATACCCGCAACAGTCTGAGTTCTTCCAATCTATGGATGCTTACACCAATGCAATGTTTCGAATGCCGGCTTACCAACCCGAGACTAATAGGGTAGTACAAAATGTATCTCGAATGCATCAGCCAGCTGCTTATGCAGAAAATTGTCGAGGAGATGAATAAGAGCAGAACCGCAGCTAATAGAACTCGTCGTCCCCTAGAGGTAGGAAGCCCATCGCGTCTAGTTGATGTGTTTACAAGGTATAGGGAAAGCCGAATTAAGCTTACAGCATTGTGAATAAAGTGACAATTGTGAGTGTCAAAAAACATCCTGCGTAATCTGAATGCGGCGAAGAACCGAGTCCTAATCAGATAGCATACCATAACCAAGACAAGTGACACCGAAAGATACTAGCAGCGGATTCAAGGATCCAAGTACTGGTTCTGGGGGGAGCTGAAACTGAGGCTGGGAGTCCGTCATATCTCTGGTGTGACAGGGGATTGAGTATGGGTGGTTTATCAGTTGTTGGAGCTCCACAGCTCTATAAGAGATGTCGAAGATTGATGGCCGGAAAAACCAGAGTCACTTCGAAACAGCCTTGAAGGAATTCTCATTGGCCATGAGGTCTATGCGTTTAGACCGATCAAGGCGGTTCTCCGATACTTCCCGAGCGTTTGTGAAACCTCATGAAATTTTCTCTGCTGTCGTGACAGGTATACAGCCCCCGGTGGACAGGATACCTAGCACGATGGATATACATAGGGTAAGCACGGAGATTTCGCTTCAGCCCGCGCTTACACACCGGTTTCTAATTTCTCAGTCAACGAGTGAGCCCCATCTCGACGATGGACCTTGTAGTTGAGGTTAAAGTAGCAGTAGCGACTTTGGAAGCCAGCAATCCAAGACAAATGGCAACCGCAAATTGACAACTTACTAGTAAGTGGTCCAGGTAGGACGCATGCAAAAACTGGAGGGTGAATCACTGGCAGGAACATACTGTGTCAGGTCTGTCCGGAAGCCACCTAGTTGTTGTAAGGTATCGTTGAGAATGGGGCGTGAGGTGTGTCGACGACATGGCACATCCGAGCGGGAATTCGACCTTCTAAGTATACTCAACTTCCGTCGTTTCGAGTAGTCTATGGTGAGCTTTAGACAGGACAGAACGTTTCGTTAGCTTCGTTGAGGCGAATGTGAAGAGTAGGTCGACCGTTACGGTTATGCCCTAGAAGAAAAAATTGTGTTTCTTTGAGCCTATTCTAAAAGTTGTTGACCGGTTAACGTTGACCCGTCTGAATGATGTTCAATGGATGTAATACTTACACTAACGTCGCAGTGTTTCAAGTTGCACCGTAGACAATTATTAGGGGAATTCAGGGCGATACACAAGGATTCGGACCGACCATAGTTTATTTGATACCCGAATCCGAATCAGTCCGATTCGGCTGTATTATTTTTAGTAGGCTGTTGCCGTCGGCATCTTATAAAAGCACAGCCACTCCCAAAAACGCGGACTTTTTTCTGTTGCTATGTTGCTATATTTGAACCCGCCTGCGCCCACTAAGGGCAAGGTCAAAGACCCCCGACGGACCGTACTAGTACGTGGTTCTAATGTATTTAAAACTGCTAGGATCGGGTGCTTCAAAAAACCGCTCCAGAAAAACCACTTGGGAAAAACCTGGGAGTCGGAAAAAGCTACCGTCCAGCTCGGAAAAATAGAATGGTAAGCTATAAAGTAATTAGGTTCTGTTCGCCTGTGACTGGCTCGATAATTCACAAATTCCTCTGTCCTTGAGTTGGTACGGTCATCCAGTGAAAGAACGCGCTGATTCGTCGTCGAGCTCCAGCTTTGAATGACGAAGGCCCGGCATCATACGACCGTAATTCTTAGTCAGCACCTATAAAAAGGCGGACTTTCATGAACACAAGCGAGCATAGCGCTGGCCGCATCCTCAAGGCTCATTTTGACCTACTGCTGCACTTGGAGCCCTTCCGATTACTTTTGCACAATGTAAATGCAACTCGTATGCTCTCTAGATGCGCTTTGACATTTCCATAGATTTCCAGACTATGTTCGTCCCAAGATTCGTCGTCCTTGCTGTCGTCGGTCTGTTAGGACTAGCTGTCTCTGCAGCACCTGTCAAGTATGAGCTTGCTCCATCCAAGCGTGAGCTCCTTGAAGCGGTTGTACCTACTCCAAAGCTTCAGCGACGAGTTTGGGGACTGAAGACACTGGCAGTGAAGGAAGGAAGCAAGGAAGCAAGTATATACATGAAGAGTAAGTTTGACCTTACCCAGCGTTCTCAAACTGAGATTTCTGACCAGAAAAACTCAGCTTCCAGCTCTCTGATAGTACCCTGACACTGACGCTTGGAAAGAAAGTGGCTGATGTATCCTTGCCCTATACCGGTGGCGGCTCTGGAGAGCAGTACACCATTGGCATGGAAGAAAGTCCTGCAGCGACGCAGTTCTTCATTTTGGAAACCGCTAAAAGCGATGGCAGCAAATATGTTGAGGATATGCGAGCCCAGAAATTGCGAGGCATGATTTATATGAGCCATACCGTGCATGACGGGAGGTATTATATTCTGTTTCATTTTGAAACCCTTAAAGTTAAGGATGATGATTAGGCTCGGTGTGGGTGATAGACGCTTATTTAAACTCTAAGTACTTGCAACATATGCTTACCTCGATTAATGGCTTCAAAGTTATAGTAGACAGAGAGCAGAGCACGCACACTAGGCGTCGGCACTCCTTAGTCTTGAAAGGGAAAATCCAGTGGCTTGGGGTCGATCTTGTTGTACAAGAGACGACGGGTACTAGGAAATGGACGTGTTAGCTCCTTTTATATTCAAGTTTGTTTGATATAGTTAAGTTGAAATTACCAAGAAAACAAGTGATGAGTTCTTACTACGCAATCTGAATTGCATTCCGTCAGGTTTGATTTTGGTCCTCGAGTATAGTATATGGCTCCGGGGCCACAAGGGGCGTAACTCAGAACGAGAAACAGAAAGTTTGTGGAAAACACAACAGCCTAAGCCAGCCTTTTGAGGCTCTGAGCAGTTCCAGGTTCACGAATGATGCCCGAGCTGAATTCGTCGTTTGAGTTGAAGTGAGGCAGCTAGAATGGGCCATAGCCCGGCCAGTGTTGTCTTAAGGCCTGAAGGCTTAAGACATGTGAAGGCTTAACAGGGCTTAATCGGAAGCCTTCATGGTTGACAGGTGTCACTCTTAAGGCCTTAAGCTCAAAGTCACGTGCCTCTCCCATGAGCCAAAAATTTCAATTAAGCTTCGTAGTACACTCAGCTGTTGCAATATTATGTTCAACCCAGATCTGTGCATACACCAAAATGACACTCCAAATTCTTTTTGGTGGACAGCCAAAATGGTCCAATAGAATGCTGAGGGAGGTTGTAAACAGGGAGGCTGCATTGATGGAAGCTCTGGCAAATGCTGAAGAGGAGGAAATACCAGACAACAGGGCAATAGAGGTTGATTCAGAGGAGGAATATCAGCTGTAGTTATATACTATTTTTGGACACCACGTGATCATTTAAGCCCTTATTGCTTAAGTCTTAGGCCTTAACAAAGCCTTAAGGATTTTGAAAACTCAACTTAAGCCCTTAAGTGACAACACTGAGCCCGGCGCCCTGTTGCTACCGTCAGATTCGTGGAACACGATAGCTGGCGCCAGACAGAGGGTGCGAGATTGTCCTTTGGCCTCACGTTGGTGTGGTGCTGTGAAGCCTAATCACGGTCATGTGATCAGATCGCGATACAGAACTACATCACGCCACCTTCCTAATGTTTCTGTGAGTAATGCATTCTCCATAGCTACTTACACTTTCACACTGCCACCATCAATGGCGCCTCGGGCTGAGTCAGATTCAAACTTGAACGACTATTATAATTTGAGTTCAAGTTGATTGTTAAATAGTTTACAGTCGCTGATCTGATTATATATCGCTGGTAGTTCCGACTTGGAAAGAAGACAGAATCTGAACTTCTCTTCCCTTGTTCTCCTTCCCATTCGAATCCTCATGCTCATATTGATTTGATTCCTCGTCGCCGTGGATTTCCATATGATCAGCAATCGACTGAATAATGGAAATGCCAGTGTTACCCCAACCGTTCGAATCCTGTTGATGGAGTGTTAAAGGAACAGAAGCAAAGCGAATGGTTTCGGGTCGAGCGGGTAGCTCTGCTGTGAGAGACAGAGAAGATGGTTGATGCTCGACAACCAGAATGATGATCAGAGAATAAATAGGCTGATTCATTGGCAAGTACGCAGCTGCATGGACGAGGTTACTCACAGCAGTGAACGGCATAAAGGCACCGACAACAGTGAGTGCCGTGTTAGACGGCAATGATATGGTTATACTGAGGAACAGCATCTGTATAATTATTATTATCGGAATCCGCTTTCAATAGGATGCCAACCCAAAATGTACAGTAGATAAAACCTGACTCGATCATCAGAAATAATACTCGTTCCGCCTGTGTCTTTTTGGTGCGATGCTGAAGATGAATTTTGATTTCCTTTCTGTAAATCCTGTAAACTAGTCAGAATGACGTTCTTATCAGTTGTGTAATTTACCAGGTTGTACGGAAGATAGTTAGAGTGGAGATCAAATTGGTGAAGATCGATGGCACATAAATGAACAGGACAAAGATCCGTATTTGAGACAATACGATTGGTGGCAGAAATACTTCTGGAAACTCGAAGCCTGAGAGCCTGTCCGAGTCATAGATGGCAAAAAAGGCGGCGTCGGCAACGACACATACTTGGCAAGACAGTGAGCACATAGTCGAAGCCGTAAAGAAGAATCCTTACTCGCAGTGATCAACAGCGAGACAACAAGGATTATACGAACAACACGATGTCGGGCTACGGCCCAAGCCCGCCAAACAACAATGGCATCATTGATGACAAACTTTCAAAAGATGTCGACGACCATCATAGCTTGGATGGAACTCACGATTATATTCCCGATGATGGCGGCGGCGGCGACATATGCTATGGTATTATTACCACTGGGCTGCAGAACAGTTACCATATTAAACCGTCAGAATATCGAGTTACTAACTGCATTAACACCATCAGGTAAACTTGTAGCCGCAACCCATTCATAAGCTGCTATCAAGCTGGTTGTGTGGTAAACAGTCGATAAAATGAAGAAGGCTACAACTGCTGCCAGGAGAAAACGTTTGGCACGAGTGTGTGGAACTCCGTGGCGCCTTTTTCGGGGTTAGAACGTATCAGAGCGGCTGGACTAGACTTACAGCAGAGTGAATATGGCGAGCACCTCCAGACTTAGAAAACATCCTTCGTGCGAATAAGGCAAAGTCACCACTGAAGGACAAGCAGCCCACCATAGCCAAACCAAGCCACAGAGAAGAAGGTTGGTAGATTCAGCTCTACAAACTCAGCGGGGAGCATTGGGGGCTATCGGTGATGAAGAAGGAACAGTTGTGAAGGGGTCTCGTGTCTATCAATGAGTTCACAGCTTTGTTATAGAGCATACCTGACAGATTAGAATCATACCTACGGCTAGGTTAACGCTCGGCGAACGGCACGCAACGGCACGACGGCACCACTGTCAGATCGATCCTGAAGCAGTATCATGATGGTAGTTCCGAGATCTGAAAGCAGCTTTGTTGTATATTCGTTGAGCTGTTGAAGTCCCTACCAGTGCCAATCATGATGAAAACGTGTGAAAACGCAGTCACGGTCATGACCAAACTCCGAAATAACTGACAAAGTATATTTAACAAACATATAGAGTAGCTAGAACATACGCTATGTGCGCAGAGCACTCTCCATTACATTCAAGTTCGAGTCGGAGCTCAGTCATAATGCCACCAACAGCCTGGTCTCACTAACTGGCAACCCGAGACTCGAAAAAAACATTCAACAGAGACCCGGGCCACATCTCTGCCTACATTCAAACTGTGTGTCTAGTTTGAGTGCCAGCTGAGCTCTCGGGTACATCTCTAGTGCTACTTGTCCCCTTATCTTCCTTCTCATCTGAACGAACGTCTGCATGAACACCTTGCGAGTGCTGGCTGGATTGCAGATGAGATCCCGCATGTATATGATCGGCAATAGACTGAACAATAGAAATATCATTCTGAGGACCGAGATATGTTCCATCCGTGGACGAGTCTGAAGATGGTGAAGCAAACTGAATACCAGACTCGGGGTCTTTCAGTGCTGACGAGTTTCGGGTAGAGTACTGAGAAGAGTTTTGGTATTCTACTACGAGAATGATAGCCATCGGATATGCAGCCTGGTTGACACAGTAGCATGTAAATGAAAGATAGAGTCGATATAAGTGCTCACAGCAATGAAAGGCATCAGGTAATTAACGATCATTGTCAGCATTATCGGAGTGCCTAAGTGCCAGTTGGCAACAATGTAAAGAACCCGAATAGGACATTTAAGCTGGGAAGCATATATGGAGGGGTAATCTCACCCACAGTCCACAATAGACAAACCCTGATTCGATTAACAGCAACAAAATACGTCCCACTTGCTTCTCGTTGCGTTGGAGGTAAACTTTGACTTCCTTCCAGTATATCCTGAATATTGAATGCCTGTCAGTCGATAGTTCGGTGGAATGATGTACGGACCTCGTCTTCCAGAGAATGATCAGAGTGGAAATCAAGTTAGTCAATAAGACTGGAACATAAATTATCAGGAGGTCCGGTATTTCAGAAGTATTCCGAGTCTCTCCGTCAACCCACATCTGTATCCCTGCAGTATAGAATTGTTTTGCATCAACAGCTACACAGACTTGACAAGCGGTGGGCATGATGTTTCATGAGAACCTGGATACCTTACCTGTGGTGAATACCAACGAAACGGTAAGAAGGGCCCGGAGTAGAAAATGATTGGCCACAGCCCAAGCCCGCCAGATAACAATGCCGTCATTGAGAATGTACTAAGTTTAACAAAGATCAACAATCAAGAAGATGAGGTTGGAGCTTACAATAATGAGTTCAGAGATGCTCGAGACTTCCCATTTTAACAGAAAATCTCGAGCTGCAGGTGCCCATTTCGAGCTAAAAACCCCCTCCGAGGCTGCGCCAGTGATACCATTAGGACCGGCACCTTTGTATACCTGCATCAAAGTGGTTACACAGACCACGGTTGACAAAACTAGGAAGATTGTGACTGCGGCTAGAAGGAAACGTCGTGCACACGAGGTGGGAAATCCGCGGCGTCTAGGTGATGTTTGAGGCAAGTTGAAGAAGATAAGGCAGCTCACATCATTGTAAAGAAAGTGATGATTGCCAGATTAAAAAAACATCCTTTACAAGTATGAAACATCGTTGATCATCTTTACTGTGATTCGGGACATACCGTATCCAAGACAAGTAACAGCAGCGACTAACAGCAGTATCTGTTCGAAAGAAAGAAGCTCTAGAGTGGCGATAGAACCAAAAGACATGGCCTCTAAAAGGCAGGAATGACGGGAATTGGAAGACTGATCTTTCAACTTTATCAAAGCTTGTTAACTTATAATAAGCATTCAGCGCTGGACGTCAAGAGAAAAGAAGTGTGTTACGGCATAACGATGATTCGGATCCCATCGGAGGTCTCGGTAAGAATGTGGCTGCTCATACATCACGATCAGCCCGTCCATGGCATACATGACAGGCAGCTGTCATACGACATCTCTGGCCTGCGCAACGTGAATCAGGTTATAGCTGCAGCGCTTGAGATGACAATGACAGAACGTTAAAGAGATCATTGAGACTCACTGAATACAGCTTGAAAGCTGTCACATCGTTAGTCTGAATCTCTGTACCTACTAGTGATATGATTAGCTCGGTCGGCTCAGAGGGGTGACCAAACTTGTGGAAGTGGAACTCAGCCCACATGACTGACTTCCACTGAGTTGCGAGTTCCACTGAACACCATTGAACGTGCAACACGTCAACATGACTTGTTTGTAATAAAAATTATAACCTATAACAAGCTTGGATCTATCATGGAGTCATCGAATGGCTTGGGAGCCTCTATTTTGTCACTATAGATGGCAGTTTTTGCCCAGCTTGCCTTCCTGGGACCATGCTGTTTAACTCCAATGCTGGTCAGCTCTTTTTCCCTCTGCATCAAAGCCTTTGTAGCTTCATGTGATTGCTTGCAAAGTGTTGCCTCAGCCTCCAGCTTCTCTTCAATATCTCCTAACTCAGCAACAATTCCTCAGTTGCCTGTAGAAGCTCAGGGTCAATGTACTATAAAAGTCAATCCAAAAATGAGCAAGTGTAGGGTGGAGAAACTCACCTGATCTCGATGTCTGATCCAGCAAGAGTAATTAGCTGAAGACGGCGCTGTTTTAAATTGATTTTTTTTGATTCATTTAAGTTAGACTTGGATGGTGTTGACATAGTATGGTGTGTAGAAAACAGGCATGCATTGTTTGAATTTTTGTTGCATTGCAAATGTGAGCTGATGCACGTGACCCAATGGTATACTACCAACCCTTGTTTCACCGAATTGACTTCCACTGGTATGAGGTGTTCCACTGACTCACTTCCACTGGCACGAGTTCCACTTCCACTAGTTATGTATATACTCGTCGGCTCACGGCAATGTTCCCAGCTTGGCTAATGGCAAGAGACAACGAGTTAGCCTCTATCAGCCCGAGTGCATGGTGGATGTGTGGAAGAATTGAGCATCATATGACTCGACTGAGTCACGGAGGAATTTCGAAGTTCAAAGTCGCTTCGAATTCAACGACCGGGTAGGATATATAGCTACAGCCTTCTTTCATTTACAATTCGAAGCTAACACTGAATCCTGTGTAATCGCTACCATTCTGTGCGTCAGTTGGCAAGAGTTATCTAGGTCAGATTTCTTCTTAACGGTTAACCGTTTACTATCCTCTATGTATTGTAACATTAACTGATTCTCTACGAAAAACACATCCGAGTCCACAAACAAAACTAAACAGTGTTATCTTCGTACCTCAAACTGAGACCTGAACACCAATCTCACTTCTGTTAGCAATCACATACATCCCCTCGCTTTCCTTCTCACCAAGTGAAGGCTGAATATCCACACCGACTTCGACATCTTCACTCGACTCCCGACAAGATTCAATGTGATTAGCAATCGACTGAACAATTGAGATACCATGCCAACAAGGACTCAGATTTGAATGCATCCGAGTTTCTTCAAGTTCCGAGATTTTCGACGAGGAAATTGGAGCAAATCGAATACCAGATTCAAGATGATTTGATGTAGGAGTATCTCGCATGGAACGTTCTGAGGCATTTTGGTGTTCTACGACGAGAATGATAGCCATGGGGTATATCGCCTGGTTTGCTCTGTCAGTACCAAAAAGTGATAGGATATAGTGTTACTTACTGCGACGAAGGGCATCAGGTTACTTGTGCTAGTACTAACCAGAGATGGTGTGTTAGGGTACAAATTGGTGACAAGCAACAGAATCTAGTTGAATATGTTTGATTCTATCACGAACGTGCAGGAATTGGATCTTACCCACAGCCCGCAATAAATAAGACCTGATTCGATGAGGAGAAACAATACACGCTCTACTTGCATCTGTTTCGTGTTGCGTTGGAGATAGAGTTGAACTTCCTTCTTGTACGCCCTGTATACTACTGTTCAATATAAGTACTCCCCAATGAGATAGAGAACGAACCATGTCTTCCAGAAGATAATCACAGTCGAAACGATATTGGTAAACAATAACGGAATGTAGACCAAAAGAATCGATGGCTCAACACCGTTCTCAGATTGTTGACCGATGGATTTCTGTGTGAACACCGAGTAGAAGGCACCCAAGTCGACAATGACGGAGACTTCAAAGACGGTAAGCGTACACTCAAATAAAAAAACCAGGAGAAACAGCGTACTTATTGTGAATGCTAGAGAAATAGAGAGAATCAGGCGAAGAACGCGATGGCCAGCCACCGCCCACGCCCTCCAAACGACTATCGAGTCATTCATAATATACTGTATTTTCAGAGATTCATCGTGCGATGAATTGGCAAGCTTCTTACAATGAGACTACCAGCAACATTCCCGACTTCCCAGATCCGGAAATAATCCTGGATAGCAGCCACTTCGTCTGGTCTACCCACTGCACCTTCGAGAGCAGTGAGAACCAAACCGCCTTTGCTGACTGCCTTGTAAAATGCCAACAAGCCGGCTACGCAGTAGACGGATGCTAAGACCATGAAGGTTGTGACGGCGACCAAGAAGGAACGTCGTCCGATTGAAAAGGGGGAGCCCTTGCGTCTATGGAGTGCTTGTTACTTGATTCTCAAAGGAAAACGTGGAAAAACATACAAAAGAGTGAAGAGAGTGAAGGTCGCTACTGCTGAAAAGCATCCTGTTTCGCGAGTGAGAGTCATTGAGATGGGATATCGACACGGGCATACCATAGCCGAGACAGATCACAGCGACAAGTACCAAAAGTGTTTGCTGCAGAGAAGAAAACGAGGCAATTTCTTGAGGATCGAGCGGCATTGAGGTACACAAATTCCGTTGCTATGAAGATCCAGACATCCTATTTATGAGAAATGCTGAGCGTTGGGCAGTGACACATAAAAAATAGGAGAACCGTACCTATATGATTAGTATGGTCCACTCTGGGAAGTTACAGCATCAGAAGGGGCGTCAGGTGTTCCTGTACTGAATACCTCTCGAGTAGAAACCCCACTTCCAAGGGGTGAGACCCTGTTCTCCTAGCGTCTACGTGTGTTTTATCTGGATATGACGTATTACGGTTGCATTTACTATCCTAAAAGTGGCATCTTGGGAGTTGCCAAGAGTGCCTATGTCCTGGGGTCAATTCTATGCAAAGCGCTGCAGTTCTTGGCTTGGTTGGATAGATAGCTGCGGCTGTATTCCAGGGCCGGGCCCTGGCGATAAGTTAGCTGAAATTTATGGAAATTGGACTGAGGCTTGCACCTTGTACGCTTATATCCTAAAGAGCAGTCGGTATCGAAAACAGAGGCTGTATTTGTCTCGCGTTCATGTTGGCTTCGCGTTAGTCATGTGATGTTAGATTACCTTTAACCTATTGTCTCACGAACGTTGCCGCTGGGCATGTCTGCTTAGCTTTATCTGGATTCCATGCGGATTCCATGTTACCGACAGATGGTAGTTCTTTCTTCCCCAACAGCCAACCACCGGTACTGGCAGTCTACAACCGAGTGGCTCTTCTCCAAAACTTCAACAGTACTACTATGATACTTAGTCGAGCGGCACACAGATGTTGGTACTATGGTTTTAACATTGTTCAATATGTCATTACTTTGGGCGAAAGTGGCCTCAGGTCTCTCCCGGGAACATGCAAATTGCTATAGTTAAATCAGCAAGTTCTTAGCTCGTGTAAAGGTACTTGTCTCGTTGAGCAAGCATTGATATTTAGCTCCGCCGAGCGGCATATAGGACCACCATTGTGTTGCAGAAATGCCGTCAAACCCTGGAGCCCAGGTTGGTGCCTTCTTTCCTAATGTCAGTAGGAATTGTTGACGTGGTACTCAGAATTCGGAGTTCAACAAGGCAAGCGCAACTGCGCAGTCTAATAGCAGACATTGTGGCGCATGGTTCCGTCAGACGAGGGAGTCCTACCCAAAGTTTAGGGCAATTCTTGTGGTTCAGTTACGGACAATTCGTCCGCCTTATGGATCCACTTGTCTAACCGAAGTGTAGTCATATCACCTCGTCGTATTGATTTTGACGTTTAGAGTAGTACGCCACCCATTATTGATTTTGTTTTCAATGTGATATTCGCCTACGTCCATTGATATTGGGTGGCGCAGACGAAATGACAGAACCGATGATTTCGGCTAACGCGCAGCCTGAGAGCAATCCGTGGATATCTCCCCCGCGGTGTAAGTATTCCGTTTGCTTAAATCCTGATGCAGTCAGAGAACGGGTATCCGATAACACAGCCAAAACCCGTTTCAGGTGTCGCCATTGAATGCTTATGAGTTAAACAGGAATTTGCGGGGGATCCCGTCTGAACCACCGTTGCGGAACCATTGTTAGCCGAGAAATTCGAGCCCATAATAGAGGACTTGGAGCCAATCACGTTGCCACCTACTACAGGCGACCCCAACGTACGGTGTACGGCTGTAAATCCAGATTGCTTCAACAATACGGCAGTACAACCGAGCTAAAGAAATACGGCGCTGCTGGACTGAAACGCGAACGGACAAAATCAGTCGAAGATGGCATAGACTCGCTAATGGCGCTGATGGTAGCTCAAGACTATCCTTCATAACCGGCGCTGAGCTGTGGAAAAGAAGCGGAATCCGTAGACTATTTTCTGCCTGTCTTCAAGAATCTCACGAGTGGTAGTATCGTTCAATTTGGACCATACACGATCGCGACAGTTTTGTTGATCAACTTCCTGTGGCGTCGGCTCTTACCTGCGCATAAGGTAAATTGTCAGTTAAGTACAGCATACGTTACACTTACCATTCTGTGTAGAGGCTGTAGTTCCTGGTCTAGACATCGGCATCATCCAATCCTTGTCATAATAGCCATGTCATGCTGCTGGCATCTTTCAGTTGGCCGTTTACATCCCTTGCCAAGTTCAACCTTGACGATCCAGCTATGGTTAGCACTCGAGGCAGAAGTCATTGCCCACGCTGCAGAGACGGACGCATGAAAATATTGAACTGTATTTACAGCTTATCGATAAAGCCTTCTATGGTCTGATTTAGTTCCTTAGGCATCTCAAACGGAAGCCAGTGAGAGGTAGCAAAGTCGGTGATACACAAGTTTTTCACGTAGCGAGACATGTTGGCCTTGTATATTGCTGGAAGGCACGCATAGTCTTGAAGGGCAGCTGCAAAGAGCACAGGAATGGTAACCTCATAACATTCTTGTGGTATCTCTGAGACATTAGCACGCCACGTTTGCCTGGAATGTTACCGCCTTACTGGAGTCATCTTCATTATTAAGACCCGTCATGCGAGCGATATACCAATTAAAGGGTCCCTGGAATCCACTCTTTAGCAAGTTGGATTGATGCTGCTTCCGTGCCTGCAATTGAAAATGAGCAATCAGGATGTTAGAGGCGGAAGCTCACAGATTCATCCCAATAGTAAGGAAGAGGGCCTTGCTTGTTCTGTTCGACCCACTCCCTGGCTTTGTGTCTGGGTGCAAGATCTGTCTTCCAGACCAAAGGATCCTTGGGGAAGAGCAGGCTGTAAAATGAGTCGATCTAAAGACTGACAATGAGATGCAGTGCAGAAGAATACTCGTACATTCTCTCGGCACTTGGCTGGCGCATCTGCACTTGCAAAGTATTCCCAATATCCAAATACATCGTATCCTACAGCCTTGTTCATCAATGCGAGATAATTTTCATAATCGAAGTTGGGAACCGGTGCAACATAACCGACAGCTACAAATACAGCTGCAGAAAGACGCTCAGGATGGACATTCCAGAGCCGAGAAAGAAGGAAAGAGCCCCTGTGATGTTGTTAGCTATGGGATGTATTGAGATAGGGAGACTGAACCAATCATGTCCGATTCCTATCACTTTGGCTATACTCAAGGCATCCAGCACCTCAACAACGTCGTTAGCCATTGCGACGAACTTGTAATGGGAAGCGTCCGAGGGTGCGCTGGTGCCACCATAGCCGAGAAGGTCAGGGGCAATTATACCGTAGCCTTTGGCTGAGAAATGTGTGATTTGCACTTTCCAGTCGACGCTGGTAGACGGAAATCCATGAAGGAATAGTAAGGTGGGCACCCCTTCACCAGCCGCTGGCAAGTAGAAGTAGTTGTAAATGTGACCTCGGCGAGTATGAGTTTGACGATAGTGTTTCTCGTCCATTACTGCTCTATGTCTTCACGTCGTATTGGAAAATGTCAAGAGGGACCCCCGACACTGATTTGTGCGACATACACGATCACGCGTGTCTTCTGATCATCTAGAAGTCGGAAGCAGTTTGACGCCAGAGGCCTGGGATCCCGTAAACTTGAAGCTCGACGCCGAAGTCAGGACATGCCACGGGGTCCCCGGTCTCAGAATCTCCCGCTTGGTGCCTCAGATATCAGATGGTATTTGGACGCTGAATCAAATGACATACTAGCAGAATTGGCGTCGATTACGAAGCCTTTACTTCGACCGCCCACAAGTTTTCATCCGTCCATAAACACTCATCCAAAAGTAAAGTCCTTTTTCCCTTCGGCGACACTGATTTCCTGTCAGCTCGATGGCTAAACAGAATGTTGTCGGGAAACGGTCCAGTGCGATAAAATCGGCTGCCAATCGTCTTCGTAGGGTTAGTTGCGTTTCTGGGAAATAGGTGCTTCAAGTCACTTCTTCCAACATGCCAGTGAGCCCAATTCGTAGAAATGGCATTCAGTGGATTGAATCAGGTTCTCCCGGCCCAGAACGACTGCGGCACAGAGAAGATGGTTCTTGATCGAAGCTTGATCTGAGTGGTCAATCCGGACAGGATATGGTCCAAGCACCGCGAGACCCTGTTTGAATTGGCATGCATTTGCAGAGTCCGCATTTGTCCAGTTCAAGTTGCGTCAGTCATGTGATGGCAGATGCTCCTTTAACTTACGGCCTCCTTACGGCGAACCTTCTCTTCCCTGACGCACGAGCCAGACGCTGGGATGCTCTCCTATAGTACACATATCTTACGAAGTAGCATGGTCGAAGATACTCAATTGCTACAGCTCTGGTGCGCCGGATTGGCTTTATTGGGCGTTTTCTAAAGTATCAGTAGCAAAAGGAACGTTTGCCTGACCACCAACCATATTTCTCCTACGCCATGAAACCTTGTTGTGACCAGGAACAGACAGATCATCTTGAGGCTGTGGACACGCCAAGGTCGTTCAAAAGAGAGGCTGATTTTAATTTTACTCCAACTAGTGTGGTCGTCTGGTACCTCCGCCTCATCTTCGAATAGTACCAGAAGGCGCAGGGTGCAGGATCATGCCACCGTAAAACGATGGAGTGAGAGATTTGTACCCAATGGTTGCGCTCAGGAGCTCGACCAGGGAACCGATGATCTCGAATATGGAGTGGTTTTGTATTTTGCGATTTCGTCAAACGAGGTTTTTTGGCCACCTTATGACGCGGTTATTCTCAGTCATCCCAAAGGAAGGGGTATTCGAAGGATCAGGAGTGCGGTGCAGAGACTGAGAGTCCACTCGACGAATGCAAAGTTAACCCAATTGCAGCTCGTCGCATCGATTTTGACGTCGAGAAACACGCCATGTATCATCCTTTGATATTGGTTGGCCCACCAGGGGTGGAGGATGGCTGAATCAATCATTTATCCCAACGCGCATGTTGAGAGCAGCTCGTCTGTAGCTTCCCCCAGAGTGTAAGCATTCCGCCCATATAAAATAATGATATGCTTGACGCAGTCGGTCAGGGACTGTAATATCCGATAACGCGACACAGATCCTTGCTCCTGGTTATGCAGACAGACTATCGGTTTCGAAGCGAACGAGGCTCACGAGAACACACCTGATATCCGTGAGTGTCTAGAAACAGCCGGACGAGAAATTCGAATGAATCGGTTCAGATCCTGCCGCAGGCAATGCCACCACCGATCGGGCCAGTGGCCATGTCGTTCGGGCTGAAGATGTGTAACCACAAAGCGATCAGAGCATGGTAGGACCAAGATGGAGCCCAGACCATTGTTAGTCGGGTGACGACATGCATGGTCCTCTATTGTCATTGTAAAGCGTGCATCCATTGTTGCCGTGTTATTTGGCCGTGGCTATAAAAGCCGAAAGCGCCAGGACGCCAAACAGTTCATGTTGCAACTTGTTTTCACTCTTTCCCGATCATAATCCTCGATATGTCCAACTCATATCCAGACGAGCATGGTTTTGATCTAGCTCTTTTCAGCGATTACCCATCGTATCCAGCTCCAGATCCCCTGCCTTTCTCATTCCAGAGGTTAG
>QLOY01003142.1:0-22629 GCA_003313965.1 Megacollybia marginata
CATTGGAATCCCTTCTTGAACATGCAAAATCACTTTACCTTTGTTATTGTTCTTCTAATGCCTACCAACAAGTTTTGTCATTGAAACTTACCAATGAATCCATACCCAAACTCAAGCTTCCGCATGGCACTGCCTGGAAACCAACAAACTCAGTGCCAGTGGCATCAACTGTCAATGAACCACAGCCACAAGGTTATCATGAAAAGGATGGGTTTGATGGGGATCATGTCCTCACTAATTCCATCCTATTTATCCAAGAGTTTGGCTGGTGGGTAGAGATGGCCTATGCAGTTCCCAAAGGAGACATAGGGTGAGCTTGGGAAATCATGAAGGTTTGTCTTTGTTGTCATGTTACTATCCTACTAAATTCACTCTTATAGATCCAGATTTTGTATTCGCTGGGTCCAGTCATTGACTACCTACTTGACATGTACTGCCTCTTCCAATACAAGGCTAAACGCGAACTCAAGGATGCAATTTTCAACAACTGGTTGGTCAATATCAAGGGTGAGCTTGGGAGATGGATTGAGCGAGATTTGCTACAGGAACATTATAACAAGTGGCTGGAGGATCACATTGGGATCCATGGTGGTTCATTCAATGACGAGTTCTATCGGAAAACTGTTGCACCCAACATCAAAGCATTCTTATGCCTAAAGGAAGAGTGCGAATCTGCGTTTGAGCTCAGAAGGCAAAGTAAATCTCACACGTCACCACATCTTCGTGCCGAGTATCAAGTTCTCCTGAAGTTGCTACGAGATGAGCAAGTTCATCTCTTTAGGTCGAAATGATCAATGGGACATATAGCTGAGAATCTGGTCAATGAAGGTTATCTAGTCCTTCAAGAGGACAAGATTCCATCCTTTCTTGCCAAGTCTAGCTGACATGCAGAAGTGCTGAAACAACTTCATGAGCTAAAGAGCACATATTTGGACAAAGTAATTGATGAAGAATTGACTTGCATTCTCTCTTCAATGGATATAGACGATACAACAATTTCAAATTATTCAGTCCTTCCATCTAGCTCTACCAGTCATCCAAGCTCCCAACAGCAATCCCCTACACCTGGATCTATTACTGAGTCGCAAGGTGACGGTTACCCTCCATCCAGTACGTCTTCTGAGAAGGAACATCCAGATGAGGACGAAGATAGAAGTAATGTGCACGCTTGAAGTGGTTCAGATTTGAATGCAATCATTGATAAGGATACAGGCAAGCTACTTGATGATTGGGACAAAAGAGAAGCATTTGATAAGGATTTGCCAGACCTGGATGAAGACGACGGTAAAGACATGGAAGAATCATATTTGGATGATGAGAATAACTGGAGTGATGGTGATTAGCTGCTTTGTTGTACCAATTGAACACCTTACTTTAAATTACCAACACCTTGTTCTTGCAGGACCATATGAAGCTGAGGCTTCTGCACAGGATATTTGAGGTTTATGAGGCTGGGAGGCAGTAGACATTGATGCTGTTATGGCTTCATGCATAGTTTGTTTGGTTGGGGATTTGTTTGTAACATCTTCCAGAGTACATTTGTGGCTTTTGCTAGACTCCAAATTGACCATAGCCTGGGGTTGAGCAACATCTTCAGCACTGGCAGGTAGAGGAATAGAGCGAGTAACAGGAGCTCTGATCAGATCAAGAAGTTCAACAGCATAGAGCTCTGTGAAAGGCCACAATTGTTCACCTAAGACTTTCTTGACATCGTTGACAGTTTTAAGCATCTTGTAACCATTGGATAAAGCAAGAATAAGTGATGGTGGAAAGAATGAAGACCATGGTCGATTATGGTCTTTGTTACGTTCCTGCATCCAGACTTTTTCACCAAAGTTGATGAGAGCCTCTTGAAGCCTAGAAATCTTCTTCTCTTCAGTACTGCTCAACTTCTTTCCCTTCATTCTCTTTGATTCTCCTTTTGGTGGTTTGAGAGGTGGATATGGAGTAAAACCCCGCAGAAATGGTGGTGCCACAAATGTGAGGGTCAGACAGAGCTCTTTGGCACATAGCAAGCATGGAAGGGTTCGTTTGAGTTCAATACAGGTCTTCGCCCTTTCTTTAAGTATTCCATTCTGATATCTATAGTTAAAAAAAGCAATAAAGCATTTCTTTTCGGTAAGAAAAAGCGCTCGACCATGATCCATTGTTTTAGTGGGAGGACTACCACAAGAATCAACACCTATAATCTCATTACCAAAGCTACAACTCACAAGAATATTGACTTACCAGCGAGAAACTTTTCTGCAGCATTTCTTGCCCAATTGGAAACAAAAACCACTGCCCGAGCTGCCATGGTGTTCCCATCCTCAATTACTGGAACAACTCTGTTTCTTCCTGCGTGACCACATTGTTGCAACATCTCATCAACTGTCTCTGCTACAATGAGGGAGAGGCTGTCCACAAGAGATTTTGAATTGATGCCGTTGGTAAAGGCAACAGTGGATATGACAATTTGACAGTAGGGATCACTGTCAAGAAGTTGTATTGTTCGGACATTATAATCATCAGGACACAGGCTGAAGTATGCCCAAAAACATCGGAAAGGATTTATACTGCCTTGGTGAGCGGATACGAGGTAGACAAAGACCTGGTAAACCATGTCCAAACTGCTGCAGTGGATAACACCCTTCTGGCCACTGTTGACGAATGGAACCAACTTGGGAAATAGCCACCCAGTTGTTGGAGAAGTGATGGGATTGACCGAGAAATGTATGTCCGGGCGCTTGTTGGAGTATCAGAGGATGTGGAACTTTCCTTCTGTAAAGCCGAGACTTTGGCAAATAGAGACCATGTGCTCTCTGGGCTCTAATGTGGCGGTAACTCCAAAGACAGAGATGTGGGAGGGGAATTGAGATCAGAAGTACTCTCCAATGAAAGCAAAATCTTTGCGAAATGTAGATCCCCATTGTCCTATTAAGTGAGCTTCATCAACGGCGGCATAGATGATGTTGTTGGTAAAGCAATCCAAGTTTGCAATCTGTCTCCACTCTTTTGACTTTAGGTGCTCCGGATCAACAAATATAACCCTATACTTCCTGCAATCCATGATTTCCTCAGCAAGATTGATACTGGAATTGCAAGCATCAGTGAGAGTTGCGTGATCGTATGCAAGAGCTGGTACATGATGGGAGGCAAGATCTCGGACCTTTTTAGCTGTAAGACTTTGTACCCGAAATGAATCCTGAGATGTACCAAACTGTGAACCAATCCCTTTGTCAGAGTAACTACAACACTGACAGGTAAACATTGAGCCTTCTGTGAATGGCTGGGGTAATGAGAGGGAAGGGATGAGAGTTCCATGTGGATCAGAATAGGAATGAAGAACAGAGCCGACTTCCCAGAACCGGTTGCTGCACAATTGATAAAGTCTTCACCATCAAGAATTCTCGCTACTGCTTCTAGCTGAGCTGGCCTAAGTCCATCTGTCCATTGCAAAATCCTCTTCAAAATGATGGAGTTGATAATCGACACTCCCTCTGGGCCCTGCCAGAGCGAGTTTTTGGCCATAAGTTAGCAGGGTATAGTATTAGATGCGATGAATGCTAATGGTATATTGCTGGGTTGACCATGTGACCCTAATGATTATATAAGTGGGGGGGTCAGGCAGTTATTACCCCGCGACAAATACTAGACTATCATGAGATGTCAGCTACAAGCTCACTCTGCCTCCTCACCAAGATTAGTTGGCAGCTCATTGCTCCTTTAATACCCACACTCCTTATGGCTTTACATTTTAATGATTGGTTCTTAATTATTCTTGTCAATGATGAGAAGTTAGCTCACCTATACTGCTCCTTAGTTTTGTATGGACAGAAGCATATTGTAGATCAATGATAATGTTGTTGCTCTGAAATGGTTCAACTCGTGTACTTACCCATCAGAACTCAGAGAGGAGTGACCTACTGAGAGATTTCAACATATGTAGGCATAGAGCATCGTGTTTACACTCGAAATTTTGACTTCCTTACTGCAGACAGACCGTAGCATTGTACTTTGATGCTGAATCATGTCGTTCAAGTCGTTGTCACCATATGTCAGCCTATTCAAACTCCGCTGCAACCTTCATGCCAACTTCGTGCCTGTCTGCACACATCAAATCAAACTCTATTATATGCTATAGCATATCTAAACAACTGTGTTGTGTATACAAGTAAGTAAAATCACTGTTTGTCAAAGTCAAATTTCAACTCCCGCACACAAGCTGGACCCGCACCACAGGTCTAGACCTGTGCATGTGTGATTAAATGTGCATCTGTCACACCATAGCATCCATGCCAAGGCCACCAGTGCCATTGAGACTCCCTTCTTTGCTTCTACCCTACACAACAGTACACTGTTTGGCCTTCAGTGTTACATTTCATCTACCAATTGATGCTTTGAGTATATCTGAACAAATGGATCTGTCTCTGTCCTCTTTGTTTTCTCTTTTGAAGGATGGGTGAGCATTCCTCAATCAAGGGGCAACCAGGGTATGGAATCAAGACCAAATGATTTGAGTACTGGAGACATTTCACATTCTTCTCACATTCTTCTTTGCAATAGGAGTGAGTACTTGAGATGAAGGGGGTAAAGTTGTGCATTATCGCATAATCTATATTCTCTCCTAGGCCAAGGAATCCTAATTCATCCTCTTAAAGAATCTACAAAGAGGACTGAGACAGATATACATTGGGATATATGCACAGTATGAAGGGATTGTTAATCATGTTGAGGAGATTGCCAAGAAGAAGGGTCTTTCAATGACAAAGGTTGCTTTGGCTTGGATTCAGGTGTTATGGTATGGCAGTAATAAGCAAAGTTAATTGGGTCAAAGTTACTTAAAAACCAAGTGAAGCACTGAAAATTGGGTCAAAATGGAGGGAAGCTTTCAATCCAATCAGTAGGGAAGTTCTCAGACAAGTTCAAAAGCTTGTCAAGTCAAAGTGTCTTGCAAATCGGGTCAAACTTCTAGGCCTTTGGAGAGATTGTTCCAGGCCCCTGGGATCAAGGGAGATTCTGTTGGGTCATCAAGGGAAGTTTTTCAAAGTGGCAGGGAAGGAAAGTTTCCTGAGGATGGGAGGAGAAGTTTTTTTATAGCAGAAGTTCTTTCTAAGGGTTCTTTCACATGACCTGTTCAGTGACAGGATAACAGAATGCACAACCCATCAACAACCCATGGGCTATCAAAGCTGAATTAATTGTTAACCTGACTCTTTGCTAATAAAACTGCTTCCTATACCATCGTTGTGTTGTGCCTCACATCAGGAGAATATGGCTGCTGTCCCAGGGGATTGGAGAGGCAGGTGGAAGCCTACCATATCTTACTGTCATGTAAGTGGGTTGGGGATGCAGTGTAACAATAGTGGTAGTCAAAGTAAGACTTTTCACTTACTTTTTACTTACTTTTTACTTACTTTTAATTTTCATTTTTGTCTACTTTTCATCCAAGAGCAAACAAAAAGTAAAAGTAAAAGGAGCTTGAAAAGGAAGTCTGGACGTCCTTTTACTTTTTCACATCACTTTTAGTCTACTTTTGGCATTCCTTTTTTCATTAAGAGTCATGGGAAAAGTAGAACTATCTACTTTTTCTCTCCTTTTACTAAAACTTTGAGGAGGAGGGGTTCAAGGTAGCTACTTTTAGCTACTTTTTGATCACTTTTTATTTCACTTTTGAGTCATTTTACTGCCAAATTGACAAAAAGTAGAGAAAAAGTGGTGTTGAAAAGTGGCCAAAAAGGCTTACTTTGAACACCACTAATATAAATGGGTATGTTGAGTGACATGTAAGGGACAGCAATCTCAGTTATTTTGAGCATGCCAAGAAAATGACCCTACCTTTTTTACTTGTCACTTATTGCCTTTTTTTGGCAAGCTTACTAGAAAATTCTGATGCAAGGACTGACACCTCTAAATGACTCAGAGCATGTGTTAATTCTATTTTCTTCATGTCACTGCCAGTGGTAGAACATAGTATTGTCAGGTGACACCTCTGGCCTAGTCTTATGTCTGTTGCAGGGTCATATGTGCATGACTCCCCATATTCTGTAATCTTACAGGCCCAGCCATTACCACTGCTTGTCTCACCTTACCTCCCAATGCTATACATTTTTGCCTATGCAAGAACACTCCAGATATCCTTGCTGTGCTTCAGCCTCATTTTGGTGCAGATACAAGCAGAATAGAGGTGGTTAGGAGGGGTGAGATAGCATGAGTAAGTCCCTTTCACAAATGAGGTGCATCTATATGATTTGCTGGGTTGCCTCCTACCAAATTCTCTATACTCCTATTCCATCCTTGAATACCACCCTCCCTCTGCTTCAGAACCCATTCACACTGCATCACATGTTGTTCAGGAATCAGCACTGTTAATGTGTTTTACCTACTGCTTCTGAGAGGCAAGGGGAATATCAAGAAGTAGAGAATAAGTTGAAAAATAAGTAGTTGAATAAGTGAATGCTTGAACTCCCCTATTATCACATCCAGATGTAATTTTCCCCCAAATATGTGGTGTAACAAGCTCTTTTTCTTTGAATGACCAAAGCTCAAGTGCTACACAGCCAGCCAGACATGTTTTTATGTTTGACTGAAGGTCCCTGCACAGCTCCCATTTTTGGTATCCAGCCTTTGGACCAATGATCCGAATTGGTTCTGCTTGTGCTTGTCTCAACTCTCAACACACTGTATGCTTCCATTGCCTACAACAAGTAAGGATAATGATTGGCTGACTCTTTCAGTTGTACCACTGAGGGACTTGGCTATCAACTACTGACAATAGTAGTCTCTCAGTCCTGTCCACTCTTGGTCCACTCCCTTTACAAAACTCAACCTCTCGACTGATGACTGCAAGTTACTAGTTACTTCCCACCATCCCACCACTGTGCAGCCTATGTCTCTACTCCAGTCCATTATAGCAATATGTCACTTGTCACATCCTCACTTGTTCCGAGTCCTCGCACCACCAGCACCTGCAAACCTTTGACTGTCTGATGCCTATCCATGTTGCAGTGTTGCCAATGTGTCTTGTTCAAATGGGCTGTATACTATGTCGAACAAACATATGGTCTACAACAGACTAACATTGACTTCCTGAAGGACTCAGTTGTGGTGGATGGATATGCAGACTCGGTATGGACAACGGACTGAGTACAGATCTACTACAGCACAGGCCTCAACCGAGTAGTCTTTCAGAGGGGTTACATCTGTACAAGTAACCCTTCTGAAAGCCTCTTACAGCATATTTGACGTCCTGCCTAAGGTGACAGGTTCATACCCGGTCGAATCTCGCTTATTGAGTGGTACCAATCGACTATGAACAGGACTATGAACAGACAGGTTACACATGAGTGACATGACGGCGCTAATCCGTCATCTTTGATCAAATTCTCGGCTTCTACCAATGAAAGATGGTTGGGGGATAACTACCATCAGTAGCTTCTACTTGCACGTTCATGCATCGACACAGAAAAAGATACTGGACTTGTGATTCGGCAGAGTATCCATAAGCCATGAACAGTATTACACTGGCAATTCACGTCAAACTAAGGAGCCGAAGGCATGCGTAGTCTCTTATAAACCGACTCGTACACGATCACTTTTTCATTGGGACAGGTGATGTGTATAGAAGGCATGCGTCCCAAACACATTCAAAAATTGATTTCTGTCCTCTTCTTCTCAAACACAGACGAATAAATTGCGGGAAGGACTAAGGTCACGTCGCTGCTGAGGTGACGACGCGATCACTGATCGAAGTAGGGAGTACTGATGGCGTCTGGTAAACTTCCATCATGCACGTGATGTGCCGTGCTATGATGCCGGTCACATTTTCACTTTGACACCACTTGCCAAGGCCTATTTTATGTTTCAAAGCATATATTATGACATTTAACATCCAAAGAGGCAATTCTGAGTGCTCAAACAAAACAGGTGTCGCAAACGAAGCTGTCTGCCTCTTTGGTTGCCGCGGTGCCGAGCTCGGCATTGAAGGTAGATACCATCCCGATACCATTCCCCATGACAGTTGAAATCTACTTGCATGCTGTTTTTGTACGAGATTTCTCATGTAGAACTCAATTGGTTTGTTGAATAAGCTAGAAGAGCGGTGTCACGGTTACATTCCAAAAACTCTTATTTACGCCTTCCTGTGCCACCGTCTGCCACGGGCCAGTTTGTTTTGGCACTATTTGCGCAGAATCAATTGGTTCGTCTCTTCGTTTATATACCGCTACTCCACTATATGATGTTGATATCATGATTGGAAGCCAGCAAGGTTGGTTTCAAATAACGCGGTATTTGTTTTCGCATACACCTTCCATTCTTTCCCTTCCCTTCCCTCAGTTTCCCAACTGTGTTATAGGGGTCGTTAAGGTCACGCAATTGTCAGAGTCAGTATACATACATTAAATATCAAGTATGGCTACTAGAGACTGACTTTGTCCAGGATGCAACCTCGAACACTCACTTGTAAGAGTTCTTTGCTACCTAGGCTACTAAACTTACGTGACTAGCAAGTCTCCTCTTACTTGCCTCATTCTTTGATCTGCAAGCTACTATGTGAGCTGGGGACTTCAGTATCCACAGATTTAACTTCAGCAGGGCTGTTGGTAATCCGGGCAACTTGGGGGATCCATTTCCGGATCCTGCTTCTGGCATTCTCTCTCAATTCTTTGGTCCGTTCACTCAAGCTCAGACAACGGAAACAACTCAGACTAACACCGATACCGCCACGACTTCATCCCCATCCAAAACTAGCCCTGCGCTTACTGAGACCAGCGTTACTGCAGTTCAGACGAGGCAAGGTTACTTCATTCTAGGTTGAATATCTTTTATGCGAAATGTAGCTCCGTCGCAACCTCTACCACCATCGATTCCACCACCGTCGATCCTACCACCGTCGGGTCTAGCCTATCTGATTCGCATCAGACATCCGTCCTCTCTCAGGCAACCGTCGATAGTAGTGTGTCCACAAAATTATCATCGTCAGTATCACAATCATCAACGACTGTGCTGTGCGTGGCAAGTATATTGAGACGCATCCAGTTGATACATTACTGCCATACAGATCCGTCATATCGGAAACTCGGACTTGGACTGAAACAGAGGGCGACATGTATGCTCTTTCCAGAAACAATTGTTATGGTTGACCGAGATATACATAGCCCCACGGTCTCCCCGATCATCTCGACAACCTCCAAATCGCATTCTCCCCTCCCCATCATCATCGGATCTATAGTAGCATTTTTGGTATCAGTTGTGCTTCTTGTGGGTCTCATCTGTTGGAAACGTCGACGAAATGTGGCATCAATGTGAGTAATCCGGAATCTGATTTTTGATGCGTGATTAATTAAAATGATAGATCAAATGCTGCCGTGTCTCAGACTGAACTGCGAGTAGCAGCTTCTCCACTAAACCAAGCTAATGGATTGAATAGACTCGGATCATCTACTCAAGGGGTTCACTCAACTCCAGCTCCATCAAAAAAAGCAAAATCTATATTGAGAATCAATCAACATTCGCCTGATCAAACGGTGCAACAGCCTGAGGGCACTCCACTCAACTCCGCAATAACACATGAAATAGAGAGGCTCAGAGCGGAAAATCGATATTTAAGGAATCAGCTTACGGGGAGTTGGTCGATAGAGACGGGATGCGAGCTTCCAGTCGCTGAACCTCCACCATATAACCGGAATGCTGATTCCGAATTGACGATATCTAGTGAAATACATTCACCTCATGTCTAAAGTACTTGTTGATCCTTTCGGGGAAGAACTACGAGTCTATGCAGGAAGACGTTGTTGCCAGTAACCTGAGTCTAGACCTTGTTCTAAGTTCTTAGATGATGAAGCAGAAGTTACACGAGTCGACTTGAGTTACTGTGAAGACTTTTGGTAAGTTACCCGCCGTTGTAAACAAATTTCGAGCTTGAGAAAACAGAATGACCCGACGGCCACGCGACGGCACTCATAGAAAGAGACTCAATCTAAAGGTAAGAATACCATGCAAATCTGACTTCTTGAAGCTGCATTTGGTACCAATGGTTCAACGTTGAGCGCTCTATAACATCTGTTTATGCCCTACTGGCACAACCAAGCAGTCTAAACCTTCACCAGTGCCCTGAAATCTCCTGAGACTGATAAGCCTCCTCAAGATACTTCATCTCCTCGTCTGTGAGTTTAACATGAACGGATTCTATCACCAGTCAGTCGTCCATCACAAAGAGAAAATGTAGGGAGCGTACCTATCAAATCCTTCAGGTTCTCCAACGACGTGGTCCCCACAATCGGTGCCGTAACACCCGACTTGGCAAGTATCCACGCCATAGCAACCTGCGCCATCGAAATTCCCTTCTTTCGCCCAACTTCCTCAACGCTACACAATGCTCTTAGTTTTTTTGCAATTAAAACCAAAGCCTTCACTCACCGATTAACAATGTCCTCATACTTTTGATAAATTTCAAGATATTGATCTGTCTTTGTCCTCGTCGTTGTCTCTTTGAGCGGATGCGTGAGAATCCCTCGAGCCAGCGGAGACCAAGGAATAGATCCAACACCAAATTGACGAAGTGTGGGAAACATCTCGCGCTCTTCTTCGCGATAGACGAGTGAGTAGTGATTTTGCATCGAGATGAAAGGTGTGAGGTTGTTTTTGATCGCATAGGCTACGTGTTGTTTTCAGCAAGAGAGGGAGAGGAAAGGAAAAGGCATACTTTGCATCTCGTTGACTGGGAGTATTTTAGTTAGTTTAGATGGGAGGGATGGAAAGGAACGTACATTGATAAGCATGGCAAGACGACATTCCAATGTATCGAACATAACCTGCTTGAACAACGTCGTGAAGCGCTTGCATCTGTCAAATCAATGCCTTTGAGTGAGACATTCCAGAGTACAGTAAAAATGGAACACACGGTTTCAGAAACAGGTGTATCGTAATCAAATCGATGGCCTATTTCAGATGAGTATCGAGAGAAGTTATAAAGAGTAGGAGAAAGACAGACATTGTAATACGTCAATATAATCCAACTGTAAACGCTCTAAGGAGTGTTTAACAGAGTCGAAGATGTGCTAGAAGACGGTTTTAACCCTCAGCTAACTTGAAACGAGGAAACGATCACCTTGCGGCTCAATCCGTACTGGTTAACATATCCCTGCGCGTCCACTTCGGGTCCTCCGCCAAAGATGTAAGTGCTCATGCTTCGTCCGACGACTCCGTAGACCTGGTTGTCAGCATTAGCTAATCCACCGACGGTTGATGAAACTACCTTGGTAAGAACGACAATCTCGTCGCGATTCATGTGAAGTTGCTTAATTGCTTTTCCGAGGATAATTTCTGATTCGCCGTTGGAGTACATCTATATTGTATCGACCCAGTCAGTCTCAGCGAGTTAAACGGGCAGACATACGTTGGCTGTATCGAATGCGTTGATTCCGTTCTCATATCTGTAAACATTGTGATGAGTGATTGCGAACCAAGAGCAAAGCTCTTACGCGAATTTGATATGCTTGATTCCTTCTTCTTCAGGTAGAATCCACCCCTGCCAGTCCGTAGATCCGTAGCTCATGCATCCCAGAATGATCTTAGAAACCTTGAGACCTGATTCGCCTAGGCGTGCTGAGAAACACAATAAGTTTTCTCGTCGAAGCGAAGAGAAGGAGTACCATAGGGCATCTTTCGGGGCTCAGTCATACTAGTAACGGTGGCCATAAGACGTGTACTGAGGATTAGTTGGTATCTGTGTGGCTTTTATACAAAGGACCACTGAGAAAGGGTAAATGAGTATTCCGTTAAACTGGAGATGATGTTACCAATCTAAAACGGCCGATATCTTTCATTGCTTAGTAGCGACCCCACTACGAACTCGTCGCAAACTCATCCTGCAAGAGATGCGAAAATTTTCGCGTCTCTGAATGTCACGTAAGAAATTGCCTAACCACAATAACAAAAGCCCTGCCGCGCTGCGTCGTCAGCCTCCTAACTGACCCGGCAGCCTTAGGCGTTTAGTCAGAGTCCACAACTGACGCATTACAGTTGCTTCCATTCTGTAGAATGTGTCAGCGAAACCCTTACCTTGGTCATTGTTTGTAATGCTTGACTCACAGCTCGCCTACGTTCGGTACTAGGTAGAGCCCAGTATCGGTAGCGCGTTGACTCTCATTTGTGTCATGTGAGCAAAGAAGTGATCAGTCACGGTCACGGAAGGTAGTCACGCGTTCAGCGCAGCCACAGCATCTCTTCCTCGATTTTGCTGCTACTATGCAACATATTTAATTAGATTGGGAGCACGAGGACCAAATTCAAATTCGGTCCCAGTCTATCCACACAGCATCGTATCAAAGTAGTTTGGTGTATGGCGTTGCCTGTGATACTCATGTTCTTCATCATTCTTACACTAAAGAGGCATCTTGAAGCATTGTCACTTGAAGCCCGTTTCGACGCAGCGGCGGAGCGCGGCACATCATCGCTATTTTTGGAGTCTCCCTAGGTAAGCGCCGGTATCGGTTGAGTAAGTCAATTTCGCTACTGAGTCTCTTTGCCTTCAGACCATACTGGGACAATCTACGACCCTTTGAGGATGCCAAGATGCCGATCTGCGGTGTTTACGCGAGTGCTTCCTAGTACTTATGTGGTCTTGTGGCGGTTTCCTTGGCAACTTCAGCTCTTAAGTTGGAAGATTACTCCTTATAACCCGGCAAATATCTTTTGGGTTGAACACAATCATGATGTGACTCAGTGTAAGCTACAGCACCGCCAATAAACGGCCTTCAAGACAGTACACTACTTGACCCGGTTTGCAAGCCCGTATTTGATATACGCATCATTACCGGCTCCGAAGAGCAGAGTCTAGGCCTGCGCCGTCGCTAACGCCACATCATCATGATTAATGCATCATTTTCAGGGCAAAAGTAGGGGTTGGAAGAAGTCTCTTGGGCACTAACTTAGTGCATCTGCGTATCTAAATGTGTTCCTGAAAGCCCCAAGTCCATCCACTTGATACCTAATGAGGACCTGGGATCTTAGACTTCGATCGATGACTACTCACTAGTTACTCAACGTCAGGTCATATGTGCCAGTGCCTAGGCGCCTCGGATTCGGCACCCGAATTGAATCGGAACTATATACTTACTATCGTCGTTCGATCGCTTTCCCAGTGGCGCCACATAATGCATGACGTGCTTCTTTGACAGGTGAATACGTGCTTGGAACTTTGAGGCCGAAAAAGTGCACCGTCGTTGTCCTCTCGGTTGCTTCCCGGTGCAGGCTGCTTGGAAGACTGTCTACGACTCTGAAACAACTCTCTCACTCAAACCACTTGGAAGCTCGTGTTTAAGGCACAAAATCCAGGAAAACTCCGTAGATATGCTATTCCTGCTAGTGGGAGAGTTAACGTCAACATACCACTCGCAATGTCTAGCATATATCGGAAGTCGCACACACTGTACATATATACCGCAGGCAATGCTTCCGGTGTACCGCATCAGCCTAGAGGCCATTTTCTCAGCGTCGAGTACCACTCGCGCGATTCTTTGCAGTTTGGTAAAGGTGATATTCAACCATCGGTCTAACTTATATATCTCCTTTCAATTTGCTCCACATTGTTGCAAAACCAGCTGATTTGTACGGTGTAACACGCAGGTAGGAAAAACTTGAACCCGATCTGCACGGCTAGGGCGAGGCTTTCGTCATGAAAGAGTCGTCAACTGACCAGCGGTCCGAATAATTGATTGTTCCTAAATCACTCGCATGGCACAGTCCATCATAAGACCGCATATCACTCAATTCAAGAATTTGGACAGAACCCTGCTCATCCCGCCAGGATGGCGGTTAGTATGTTGGTAAGAAAGGCACACCTGAAGTTACCGTCTAACCCTAGTATTTCATTCAAGTTTTGCTTCTCGATGGATTAACTACACCAAGTAAGTCAGAAAGTCTGGGTTAAAATAGTAACGCAATCACCATCTTCGGAAGTTCTGGTCAATGACTCGAATCTGCATCCGATACATGAGAAAAAGGTGGAATCTGACGAAAACGACCTCAAATCTCCTCAGATCTAGCGCATTACCCAGGGAGTACTTCCTTGAATCTGTTCCCAGATCCTGGCACAAACGGGCACGGGGACCTAATAGCATTCTTCCATGAAGCTGTTTTTAGAGTCCTGTGAGTGAGTAGCCCTTGCTTCGAACGGAAATGGACGTGTGAGAAATTCGGAACGAATTATTATTCATCGAGAATGTAATTACTTGTAACATACAACAACACTATCCGATTGAGCTACTACAAGAACAGTCACAAGAAAACTATGTACGTAGGAAGCGGACGGAAAAACGAGATCAATATGTACAAGGGAAGCGGAATGGCATAAGGAAAATCAAAAGTTGAAAGAGACGAGAAAAGCACAAAGGCGCCTCCACCTCATGGTACCCTCGTGTTAACATCGAATCACAGGAAAACAAAAAAAAGTATGTCACAACTGAAGCGAAATGAAAATGTGAAAAAGACGGACTGCACAAGGTTTTCATGAGTCGGAAAGGTTACGGACTAAATCTGCCGCTTGGGTGGATCGAGGCCGAATTCGACACTGAAAGTTCTTGGGCGCACTATTTTGAAGGCCGCGTTAGACAAGAAGACCCTTGAGAGGGTGCTAAACATACCAAACGATACCAGCCGCGTATTCCCCACTAGGCTCGACAACTTGACCGTCCTGATTTACGGCCTTGCTGACCTCGAACACAGCGAGCGTAGATGCGATGGCGAGCCATACAGCTTGATACGCCATGTGTCGCCCTGGACATATCCTTTAGGCAGTGAATAAAAGATTCTCCGAAATGAGCGTGGACACGGGTACCTTCGACCAAATCCGAAAACAAGCTCAGTAGGGTCCATCACTTCAGGATTCAGTGCCCCACTGAGGAGAAAGCGTTCTGGTTTGAATTCATGAGGTTCAGGGTAGGCGGTCTGTGAATGCATGAATGAAAGATTCCCCGAAAGTGTGAAACATGCCTCGTTGTGAAGTAATCCCCTGAAGAACACAAGGCATACGTCAATGGGGCTGATCTTCTTTTTGATCAAAACGAACAATCAACTTACCATAGATTAGCTATCACCAGAGATCTGGCAGGAATCCTCATCCCACGATACACGTCTTCCGAAGTGACTACGTGAGGAGCTTGATGATTGAGTCAGACTTCAGTAGACCCTTCGGAGGAAACATGGGACTGACCAATAGGAGCGACATTTCCCCATCGAAAAACCTCTTTTACAAGTGCGGTAACATATGGTAGTTCGCTCTCGTTTGCAAAAGATGGAAGCTGGTCGGATCCTACAACGCGGTCGATTTCTTCTTGAGCGAGTTTCTGTGCGATTGGGTTGGCGAGCATTGCTAAGAAGAAGTAGCTAATGGCAGAAACGGTCTAGCGGAACACGGTCAGTAAACATGCAATGCGAGTCAGACGCTCAGAGTTCGTACCGTATCGGCCCCTCCTGCATATCATGAGTATCGAATGAGAGGAAACAAACCATCGAACGCACCTGCATACATCGTGCCTGCTGTGCATTTGATTAGATACTCTTGGTCGGAAGAATCCTCTTCAGCTTTCATCTTCTCGAATGAAGAAGTAACGAAAGAAGACTTTGCTGTACCGTCTTCCTGCCAAAAGGTTGAATCAGAAGTTGGTTGGGTCGGTTGAGACGAAGAACGAACCATCTTTCGCTTTACGGCGTCAAATGGAGCGTCTAACATTTCTATCGTCCACTGCTTCCACACCGCCGCTTTCCGTTTGAATTCTGCACCAGGAATCCATTCGGGGACGTATTTCAAAGCTGGAAGAAAGTCCTACAACGAATGAATGGATGTCTGGCAGCCAATGAGTAAACTGACCACCAAATAACGTCCAGGGAAAGCGGCTTTGCTCATTTGACGCAGACTACGCTCTGAGCTGGCTAGATAAGGATCGTTTTCATTCAAAACATCAATTCCGTATGTGATCGACATGATGGTCTGTCCAGCCATGCTAAGAAACCGTTATTACCAAGCTCCGAGAACCGGGCGCAGGTACATACAGACGAACATGCGACAGGAACCCTTGCGGGTCATGGAGAAGTCGCTTAAGGAATGCTCGTGTTGCCTTTATTTCTTGCGGATGAAAGTTTTTGACCGCATGGAGATTGAATTCCTGGTCAAATAAGCGACGGTGAGCTCGCCTTTCTGTACATGAGTGGACTGGCGGCGAACAGGGAGCTGAGGATGCATTACCATCTCTTTCCTTTTAAGAAAGTCTCAGCGGGCGGTATATTCAAGTTGAAATACTTACCGTAGGGCATGAAGAGGAATATCAGATCCCATCCCATAAGGTCGGTCACCATTCGCATTGCTGGCCTAAGAAGCGGTAAGAACTTCCACAAGTAAAAAGAAGTGGCGTTGGCACCTGAGCATCGAGATGAGACCTGACATTTTTTTCACAAACTCGAATAACATACCTGCAAGAATAGCTTGCTCCACGCTTGTCCAGCAGGTCGACACAGGCGTCAACTGAGTTGAGGACTATGATGGAGGTTCCGAGGACGTTTAGGTGTATGACATCACTACCTTGAACATTGTCAGTGGGGATGCGAGTCGAAAGAATCGCATCAACGCACTCAAATCCTTTGCCCATTGGTCATAAGTAACCCACACAGATCGTTTCGGCAATTGGTGAAGGTTTCCTATCAACGGGAGCTGAGGGAGTCCTGGTGGAAGAGGTACACGGTGCCTCTTCAGCAGTCGAAGTAGACAGAGCCCAGCAAGGTTGAGTATAAAGGCATGAAAAAGGATGTTGACCGAGAACATCAGCGGGGTGAGAGGTGACGGCGAGCCAGATCAAGTTACCGCTTTAATAATGGGATGGTTTCTGAGTTAAGAAGCTAAAAGGCGTGGCACAGATCCAGATACACTGCAACGTTATCAATGGTCTTCCTGGAATTCACACAGCCCCATTAGGCTATTCTGTGAATAGGCCGGTGTCGGAAGCCAAGGAAGGAATTCATTGATGTATAGCTATACTTCCGCCAAAAGTTAGACTAGAAAAGGAATAAGGTCCCTTCCCTGTGACGGTAAGACTACGCAGTCGAAGCATCATGTGTTAATGTGTTAGCGCCGTGGCAGGCGCCGCTAATTTTGACATCAAGGCTAGCCTGTAAACAAAGGTTTAGTAAGGTAATTCAGGGACAGTTCAGCACCGGCTCATTGCTACCAGGCCTCGCGCGCTGCGTCGACACGGACGATGTCACGGTGAGAATTGGAAGCAAGAAGCGGTCATGTGACGTATATCGCGCGTCTATGGAGACAATCTCGACGATCTACCACGATCCATGATCCATGATCAGCAGAGCAAAACTTATCGCAATGGAATCGCGCGTTTTGTTTTGACTTCCTATAGAGTTTTGAGGCATGATGAATGAGAAATTTGACGTTGCAAGCCGTAATTCGCATAGCCGACGACGAAGATAGGCCTAAGTATTGCTAGTCGCTAACTACTTCGGGCCGATGTCTAGATCATTGCCGCTCCACATATCCATCCTCTCCCCGGTTCGAGACCATGTTGAAATAATGATTACTATTGTACGCGCTCCTGTGGCTGGGAAGATGTAGTCACTTTAGCAACTATATAGACTTTAGTCAGAGCTGTTATCTCCGAGGAAAGGATACCGAAGGAGACAAACGGTCTAGCCCTGTGCTTCGACATCCCTTTAATTAGTGGACAACGTACTTTATTGAACCGTTAAAGACGAGCGCAAGATGCAGGGAGCAAGGCACAGGGATGTACAAAGTCGTTTGTAAAGATCCTGTGTGAGACGATGCGGGATGCCATCATAACGGGCTGTGTTTCTTCCCTAAGCTTGGCGATATTAGAATACCCAGTTTTTCTAGAAGTAGTCTTAGGACGATCCATACGCAGCACTTGTTAAATTGTTAAGAAGCCACAAAACCACTGGCAGTGCAAGTTCTAGACCATTATGAGTAAGCCCATTCTCCGGTACTTTCTTCAATCCGGTCCTTGCGTATGTTGTAGTCAAGATGACAAGCGATGACAAACATTCAGAAACAAAACCATGTGGTGGCAAACACACGTGATGTTCGTTTGATACGTTGCATGAACCATCATCAACTGGCTGCTTGGAATCACCTGGAATCTGATACAACGGGTCAAGAGTGCCTACTCGCTGTCTGTCATATCTGTTGCAAGCCTACATGGAATCGTAAAAGGCCGCGGATGACCATACTGCCAAACTGCAAGGAGCCTTCTCGCTTACACAATCGTAATACAACCAATGTGAGCACCCCTTAGCTTCATCTGCTCTAAGGCCCCGCGGGATTTGTCATCTGGGTTAATTGCAATTCATAAAATTTCACGGTTTGAAGTTTCAGTTTACAATGTGCCAAGAGAAGGATCGTGACCGGCAATTCTCTTTCCAGGTGTTCTGCGCTTGCGCTGCTCTTAAGCTTTACTCCTCAAGACCTGCGGCTGACTTCCGTGGATGTGTATTGGCAGGGACGCTAGTCGGACCCGAACGTTCCTTAATGGGACCTTATATCGGTAATCCTTCCTTCCGTCCTTCCATTATTTCGATCGTTCTTTTGGAGCGCTAGCACCTCAAGTGTCCGCCGATGCCAGTCAGGTATCGTCCGCCCGCCTTATTCGGAAGTGTCTGAGGCGAATGTTTGGCTGGCGTATGAGTATCTGTCATCTATAGAATCATACAGTACGCTGATGAATGACAGCTATTCATTCTGCCTTGCTATCGTCTTTCTTTGCAGCTGCCTCGGCGTCTAATATTCTGTAATGCGCGAAGACCCTCGGCTCAAGCTTCATCTTTGAACCAGCTTCATCAATGGCATGTATTTCATCTTCCGTTAAATCCGGAACGCTATTGGTCGTAAGATATTCCCTGATTCGTTCTTCCTTTGTCGACGTGCTGCGGAATTATCAAATCTAATAGCATGAAGTAGGACTTGCGCTCACGTCACGACAATGCCACCTTTTTGCCACATCCACTTCGTCAAGACCTGAGTCGATGTAACAGGTACGCCGAGCGCGGTGCTGAGGCGTTCGCTAATTTTTGGTAAAACAGCCTCGAGCGGGCCTCCCACCGCACGTGTCAGTGGCATCATGGCACCGTATGACTGTATAACGATGTTATTTTCTTGACATATCTTGATAGTTTCTTCACTTCCGTTCCATACATACGGATGCAACTCGATCTGTCATCGTCAGTATATAGATCCTGAGCTTCAGACCCCAACTCACCTGGTTTACGGCAGGAACTACATTACAACCATCCAAGACTTCCTTGAGGTCTTCAGCGAAGAAATTCGAGAGTCCAATGGAACGGGTAAGACCTTCCCTCTTCAATGCCTCCATCTCGCCCCAAAGTTGTCTCACCGTCATGTTGTTGTTGCTGGCGCAACGTGGGCTGTGAATGAGGAAGAGATCCACATAGGTTGTGCCCATCTTTGCTAGCGATGCCATTAGAGAATCCCGAAGAGTCTGTCCAGGTTCAAGGTCCACGCCGAACTTGGTGAGAAGGTAGAGCTCTTCGCGTTTCCGCCCTGATGCTTTGACAGCGGCACTGACAGAATCTTCATTTTCGTACAACTGGGCCGTGTCAATGTAGGTGAACTGCAATATAAGTACGTTTCCCCGGTGCTCAAAAGATTGTACACACGCCGTTATCAATGGCTATTCTTAGCATATTTGCTGCGTCTTTTTTATAATGCGCAGTTCCTGTCCCGAATCCAATGGCCGGAATCTCGGTGCCGTCGTTCAGTTGGAATGAGAACATATCTGTTGGGACGGTGGGAGCATCGATGCTCGCGCTTTATACGCCTTCGTGATCAAATGACTATCTCGTCATGCTCGGTGGTACACCCACGCAATTGTAATCAGCCTCGCGTAGCCAGGCGTAAGGAACAGTAGCCATAGCTGATGTATCTGTACACCCACAAAATTATTCATGTCCTACTCATGTAGCCAGGTGTATAATGAATAGTAGCTGATGTATCCAATTATAACGCCTTGGTTCCTATTATTAGAAGTGCAATATAATAGTGGCTTTTCCGCCCAGCCTTCACCGTCGCAGTTCCATCGACCTTCCGAAACATAGTCGTGTGTTGAATTCTCGTGTGTATTGAAGGCCTCTGAGTGTCTCCTGCCAGTTCTGGGGGCGGCTACACCCACTTCAGGCTCTTTCCCGACACTGGATACTGTGCGATACTCGTCGTGACTATATCATTTTTGCTAGATACCGTGTACTTCCATCCTTCATTTATGGGTCGGAAACTGTTAATAACCACCATCCACGTAAGCGCTTTTTCGTACACTTCGCCTTATCTTCCGAATTAACGGAGCTCTAACCGCTGAAGCGCTGAAGTCTTTGAATGCAACTCTGTTTCGCATCAAGTACGTTCGATGGCTTATTCGGTTCGTTTGTTATTCGACTTATTTTAGATTAGAGTCGGACATCTCCGACTAAGTACCTGTGGCTCAATTAAAGCACCGATAAAGGTCCGTCTTTCTTGATTGTCATCTAATTACTTATATGACTTCAGGATTGTAGGGCCACCGGAAGATCAGGAACAATTTCCGCCTGTTAAATCCGAGGATAGAGATGGTGTCGTACGTATTGATTAAACGTCGGTTCCGAACCGTCATTACGGATGTCTACTCGATCACCTCCATTTCTGACAAGCCTGGACTAGAACAATCCGGCGGATTGTAAGGCCTGGGGCAAAAATCAGCCTCAGCCATCCATCAGCCACTCAGCCACGCAGCAGTCAGATATCAGCTGGAGCAACAGCCACCTGGATACGTTGACATGTCAAAAAAAACTCGTTGAATGTCACGAAGATGAACACCTACTAAACTCAAGTGACTTAGTTATGATGTCAGTGAGATTTTTACATCTAAGCTATATAAGTTTGTTTGAGTCAGATTACTTTGCTTAAGTTCTTTCACTTCTCTGCATGGGTTGACTGGCTGTTTTTTTTTGCAACCTTCGAGTGCTCAATTTGGCCCGGGATGCCTGTCTAGTGGCAATGTTTTCATCTGAGAGAGATGGAAGGAGTCCAAGACTCAGTAGTTCTAGACCATCATGAGTAAGCCCATTCTCCGGTACTTTCTTCAATCCGGTCCTTGCCTTTGTCGTTGGAGTCAAGATGACAAGTGATGACAAACATTCAGAAACAAAGCGGTGGCAAACACGCGTGATGTCCGCTTACGTTGCATGAACCATCGTGCTCCAATGTGAGCACCCCTAAGCCCTTAGCTTCATCTGCTCGAATAAGGCCCCGCGGGGTTTATCATCTGGGTCCGTTGCAACTTATAAATTTTGAAATTTCAGTTTGCAATGTGCTAAGAGAAGGATCATGACCGGCAATTCTCTTTTCAGGTGTTCTGTGCTTGCGCTGCTTATAAGCTTCACTTCTCAAGACTTACGCTTGACGTGTTTCGGCAGGTATATAATATCCACCTGCCTCATTCGGAAGTGTCTGGTTTATGAATGTCTAACAGGAGTTCGGCTGGCAATGAGTACATGTCATCTATAGGATCATATAGTACGCTGATGAATGACAGCTATTCATTCTGCCTTGCTATCGCCTTTCTTTGCAGCGGCCTCGGCGTCTTGTCTTCTGAAGTGCGCGAAGATCCTAGGTTCAAGCTTCATCTTTGAACCAGCTTCATCAATGGCATGTATTTCATCTTCCGTTAAATCCGGAACGCTATCGGTCGTAAGATATTCCTTGATTCGTTCTTCCTTTGTCGATGTGCTGCGGAAACATCAAATCGAATAGCATGAAGTGACTTGCGCTCACGTCACGACAATGACACCTTTCTGCCACATCCACTTCGTCAAGACCTGAGTCGATGTAACAGGTACGCCAAGCGCGGTGCTGAGGCGTTCGCTAATTTTTGGTAAAACAGCCTCGAGCGGGCCTCCCACCGCACGTGTCAGTGGCACCATGGTGCCATATGACTGAATAAGGATGTTGTGTTCTTGGCATGTCTTGATGATTTCTTCAAATGCATTCCATACATACGGATGCAACTCGATCTGTCATGGTCAGTATATATACACTGCTTCAGACCCCAACTTGCCTGGTTCACGGCAGGAGGTACATTACAACCATTCAAGACCTCCTTGATGTCTTCAGCGAAGAAATTTGAGACTCCAATGGAACGGGTAAGACCTTCCTTCTTCAATGCCTCCATCTCGCCCCAAAGTTGTCTCATCGTCATGTTGTTGTTGCCGGCGCAACGTGGGCTGTGAATGAGGAAGAGATCTACATAGGTCGTACCCATCTTTGCTAGTGATGCCACTAGAGAATCCCGAACAGTCTGTCCAGGTTCAAGTCTCAGGTTGAGCTTGGTGAGAAGGTAGAGCTCTTCGCGTTTCCGCCCTGATGCTTTGACAGCTGCGCTAACAGAATCTTCATTTTCGTACATCTGGGCCGTGTCAATGTAGGTGAACTGCAATGTAAGTACGTTTCCTTCGTGCTCAAAAGATTGTACATACGCCGTTATCAATGGCTATTCTTAGCATATTTGCTGCGTCTTTTTTATAATGCGCAGTTCCTGTCCCGAATCCAATGGCTGGAATCTTGGTGCCGTCGTTCAGTTGGAA
>QLOY01003143.1:2383-33739 GCA_003313965.1 Megacollybia marginata
AGGCTTGCCTAATAAGGTCATATATCATGGTCATAAATAGCAAAATGAATAGTTCCATCAGAATCATATTGAAATTCTGTACCTATCCATATAAGGAAGCAAAAAGTTCCCACAGTCAAGGCTTGCCTAATAAGGTCAGGTGCCATGGTCTATCATCTCATACATCAATGTTTTCTATTTTTATAATTTTTTGCATTTTTTCCACATTTTTCTATGATTTTATCTTGTTTTGCTAAAAATAGGTCTGCCATGGTCTGCCATGGCTTGCCATGATGCCACACTCATGCCAGAGCCCATCCGAGCCCAATTGTGGCTGTACTACAACACCTGCCAAATTTATCAAGCTTTAATGCAAAAAGGGTATTATAAGTTATTGGTATTCTATGCATAGATACTACAGTATCAGGTGGAATAAAACATTATTGGAAGCTAAACAGCTGCCACCAAGAACATTGCGGTTAGGAGCAATGTATATCCCAACCTCCATAAAGACGTGAGGCGAACTTGCATACGAAGAGGACTTAGCTCGGTTCAGTAGCTATACCCTACAAACGCTAAATGAACAAGAAGGGCGAGTGGGTTCACACTCGCCAGAGTGGCCATACCAGATACCAACTGTCCAAATGATGGATACGTACCCAGAACCCCCATTGTTATGATACCCAGACGTTTTCTATGGTGACAATACCCCTGTAAAAAGTCTACAAAATCCCAAAAAAATATCAGCACCCAGTTCATCTTTGTCACCCAGATACCCAATATACCAGAAACCAAGCCATAATCGTATATCCAGCAAGAGCGAGCGACGAACAAGTCTTCATCCCATTCATTTAATCAAACGATACGCAGCTATCGTTGAATGAGTTTCTGAGACTCCTGAGGCAAACGAAGTGACACCGCAAATGGAAAGCATGTCATCGCACCCACAACAACAAGGACAATCCTCATCGTTAAGTAAAGATGCGGAAAGACCAAGTGCAGAGGAAGAGGGTACGCCAGCAGAAACATTACCAACTGACCAGGATGGGTGGGGAGAAGTTATCAGGATGAGCAAACGTTCGAGACAATCACCCAAGGTGAAACCGGAATATGACGAAAGAACGATCCACAAGTGTGGAATACCATGACGAGACAAATGAGAGATTTGTCTTATATATTGGAAGGTACCCAGGAGGAAATTGCGACAATAGTGAGGTACTATCGTAACTATGAGTTAGGGAATATAGGAATCCCTGATTGGACCGAGGAAGCGGAAAGGTTTCCAGATAGAAAATGTCGTGGAGAATACTATCTCATAGCAGAGGTGATATCCCTACTACGAGGAGTCCTAGAAGGCGAAGTTGAAAAGATTCACGGACTTAATGATGTGTGGTATCGTTATAAGTCATGGATGAAGGGGAGAACAGATTGGGCGATCAATACCAACATTGACACCGCAACATGGGCCCTAAATGCAAATGAAAGGCATTGGGGAGTCAATGAGTGGATCATCGAAGCAGATGACTTAAAATCGTTCAAAGACAATGGGCTTCCCATTGAAGTGCTCAATCGAGCAATATACTATGGAGCGAAGAATATAACAGGGTGGCAGGACAAAGGCAACAGAACAGTGTTAGCCTACATGCAAAAAATATGGGCAATACATCAACGCGATATCACCAAAACAAAGCCAGAGCCAAATGCGGAGGAGATGGAATTCTCAGACGATCCGAGTGAGATGACAGTGGGTTACGGGATTGGACCAAACCTACCAACTCATATTAAATGGCAAATGGAACGATTCCAAAATCAGATGGAAGGAAGGGAGCGCTTCCACATGGATCAGGGAATAGAATGGGGACCAGACACTATACCATATAGCATATGGGATGAGAATATGTTGAAAGCTTGTCAAGAATACACTGGAGGAGTAATCCAATACCGAGCAAGAAAGTGCCAGCTGAAAGGGAAAGAAACAGTTCCCGAACCAATTGGTATAAAAGACTATACCAAGAAACGAGCAGAGAAGGGGCCACCATCCACAAATAGCTATACGCAGTCAGACTCACAGTCGAAACAACCTAGTCCCGAACGCACCCCAAGTGGAGGAGAACGACCCCTGCCAGGACCGCCCAGGAGACCACCAGGACGAGGAGGTGGACCTCCAGGACGAGGGGGAGGTGGAGGCGACCCTGGAAGAGGACCACCAGGATGATCAGGACACCCAGATTGTCAGGATAACCCAAGGGGAAATCCACCAGGTAGAGGAGAGCCTCCAGGACGAGGACCACCAGGTGGAGGACCACCGGGGGGAGGACCACCAGGAGGAGGACCACCCAGTGGGGAACCGGAGAGAGACCCTTCCCCAGATCCTCACAGTAATCATGATGGAAGAAGTAATATGGGAGACGAGCAAACAGCTCATCAATGAAGTGATACTGCGGATGGACGGGAGAACACTCCCCATCCTGGGGACGAGGACATTCGGTTTGCAGCAGGGGTAGTAAGCATGTATGGCGACAGTACAGAGGTGAACCAGCAGTATCACCTGATGATGCAGCATGGAGTAGTATGGAAAGACTACCACCTGATACTGTAGTATCTATGCATAAATTATAGATAACTTATAGTACCTCTTTTGGATTAAGGGATGAAAAGTTTGGCAGGCATTGTAGTACAGCCACAATTGGGCTCTGGCAGGGTATGGCAGACCACAGCAGGCCATGGCAGGCCATGGCAGACCATGGCAGACCTATTTTTAACTAGAGAATGTAAAAAACATCAAAAAATGTTGAAAAAATGCGGAAAAAAAAACATCAATGTACTATGAGATGATAGACCATGGAACATGACCTTATTAGGCAAGCCTTGACTGTGGGAACATTTGGCTTCCTTATATGGATAGGTACAGAATTTCAATGCGATTCTGATAGAACCACTCATTTTGCTGTATGTGAGGCATGATACATGACCTTATCAGGCAAGCCTTGACTGTGGGAACTTTTGACTTCCTTATATAGATAGGTGTAGAATTTCAATATGATTCTGATAGAACCATTTTGCTGTATGTGGGGGCATGATTCATTAGGCAAGCCTTGAGCATGGGAACTTTTGACTTCCTTATATGGATAGGTACAGAATTTCAATGTGGTTCTGATAGTACTGTTCATTTTGCTATATATGACAAGGACATACCTGATTAGGCAAGTCTTGCTTGTGGGAACTTTTGACTTCTTTATATGGATAGATGCAGAATTTCAATGTGGTTCTGATGGTACTATTCATTTTGCTAGACATGCTCTTGTTATTGCACAATTTGCATTTTATTCACAAAAAGCCAGCTTGAAACTCAAAATAGACCCATACTTAGCATGTATACACCCTTATGAGCATGCATTCACTTTCTATAGGCTACTCAATAGCTATAGGCCAGTATCCAGCCTATTATAGACTTGTATTCAATAGACTATAGAATTCAGTACTGGTCAATATATATTGAATGTTGGTCAATGCTGGTCAATTGATATTGAATACTGGTCAGTAGTGTGAATACAGGTCAATATAGTGTTAGTCTATAGACTGGTCTATGGCTGATTGAATATATGTGTACAAACTAGTTTGATATCCAGGTGAACCTTATATACTTGGATGGTGTTCCAACTTTATAGACCTCTGCTAAACCATCCATGCCTTTGATAGATTCAATATTCCAGATTTGAGGTCCACTATATGCATAGATTTACTGAGAATATTTATCAATGGATCTATAAAGAAGTGAAAAAGTGTGAAACCAGATGCCCAGGTCAACCACTCAGTTAATTCCGCTTTTTCAGATCTACCACTCAGGTTGATCATGGCCTGGGCATCTGGTTTCACAGTTTTTCATTTCTTGACAGATCCATTGATGAGTATTCTCAATAAATCTATGCATATAGTGGGTCTATAAAGGAATGAAATTGACCAGTACTGAATTCTATAGTCTATTGAATACAAGTCTATAATAGGCTGGATACTGGCCTATAGCTATTGAGTAGCCTATAGAAAGTGAATGCATGCTCATAAGGGTGTATACATGCTAAGTATGGGTCTATTTTTAGTTTCATCACTGGCTTTTTGTGAATAAAATGCAAATTGTGCAATAACAAGAGCATGTCTAGCAAAATGAATAAGAACCACATTGAAATTCTGCATCTATCCATATAAAGAAGTCAAAAGTTCCCACGAGCAAGACTTGCCTAATCAGTTATGTCCTTGTCATATATAGCAAAATGAACAGTACCATCAGAACCACAATGAAATTCTGTATCTATCCATATAAGGAAGTCAAAAGCTCCCACACTCACTTGCCTAATAGGGTCATGTGCCATGGTCTATCTCTCATACATTGATGTTTTTTATTTTCCGCATTTTTCCGCATTTTTTCCATATTTTTTGAATGATTTTTATATTGTCTAGTTAAAAATAGGTCTGCCATGTTCTGCCATGTTCTGCCATGGTCTGCCATGCCTGCCAGAGCCCATATTGTGGCTGTACTACAATGCCTGCCAAACTTTTCATCTCTTAATCCAAAAGAGATACTAAAACATATTTGAAAGCTATGCATATGGTGGATGATATATTATCGAAATCTATGCTGAATCAGCTGTTTATTCATCCTTTAAAGGTAAGTGAAAAAATGTGTAACCTTACTTGTAAATGGAATGTGTTCCCACTCGTTGCTTTTCACGCCTAATTCACTTGACCAAATCTATTAGGTGAATAAGTGTATGTAAGGCAAATGAGTGTGCGTAAGTTGTAGTTACAGTCATGTGACTGTTACAAGTAAATAAAAGAGTGCTAATGATGTAAGTACCATTACAGGCAAGGAAAGGATGTATTTGTCCAAGCTGGGACAGGTTCTGGGAAGACCCTCACAGCAGTTCTCAATCAGCTTCTTGATGATTCAGACAGCATCACCTTGATCATATCTCCTCTTAAACACCTTCAATCCACACAGGTATGCAACTAGCTTCCTTTAATTGACAGTTTCTGATGCTTCATCTAGGCAGAAGCACTCCATGTTACATATGGACTTGATGCTCTTGCTGTTAATGAGGACACGTCTCGTGATATTGAATTCTGGAAGGTTAGCATGGTTTAACCTCTATTAACTCATGCTTGATATAGATTAGGACTGTGTTCACAATCCCAAGACAAAAACTTCTGGTCCTGTGCAGGTTCTTATTGTAATGGTAGAACAGCTCTTTCATCTTGCTGAAGGGCACTTTACACGCTTGGGTTTTCTAATTTATGATTACCACTTTTGCAGTTGTATTGGCTCAATTGTTGTTGATGAAATCCACCTCTTGTACACCTGTGGAATCCCTCTTCATGGAATAGAGGCTTTCCGGCCATCCTACGGACGACTCGATCAAATCAAGGCTCTCTTTCTTGTGTACAATGGGGAGAGACTGCAATAGTGGAAAATCTCGAGTAACTGACGAGACACACCACTTGCCCATGCAAATAGCCCCAGGCCTATTTGGACCTTTATTGCATTACAAGACCATATGTGGAGAACTTGCACAGTAATGATATCACACACCTGGTAAGAGATTAGCCACAGGAAGAGCTGAAAGCAACATACTCACTAGTTCTGGTGACCTCATCATATTCTCATCACTTAGAGGTCCCCAGGTAGCAGCCTGAAGAATATGAGTCTACGATACAGGTATATCAACATTCTTGATGGTGTCCCTGATGCTCTATGATGTCAGGTATGGAATGCTGACCTCCTGTGACCACATCATTAGCTGTTTCTTTGGAATCTCCATTGATCTCTCCAACTCCTTGCAGCGCACAACCATGACCCAACCATTCTCCAACATGAGCCCATCCAGCTGCATCTGCCCATATTGTATCAAGTAGCTCTGGTAATTGTTTGCTGTCTTCTTGAAAGGCTGTTCCTGTACCTCACAAACTGCTCTTCATTTGTTATGAGAGGCAGATTAAGGAACTTGGCTGGTGAGAATGAAGCTTCGTCCAAGGCATGAGTGACAATTTGGAGCCTCTGGGAGATGGTTCAACGAGGTGTGTATTTCCTTCGTGGCTTGGCTGGCACTTCTACACCTTCAGTTGGATGAAGCTCTGGTACAGAGTTCGGGTCAATAAAGGTGTCAATACCTGGGTCTTTACAGTGATTAAAATCTTGTCTTAGGAGGGAATGAAGACATTACCTTCATCTGGAGTGTAAGGAAACATGCGTTGAGGTTCAGCAATGTCTAGCGGGCTTTCAAGTAGACATGCTAGGGTTTCATCAGTCTCATTAGCTGAAAGATTGTCTAGCAAGAGAGGTTGAGTTAAGTTGACAGAAGGAAGGTGCTCAAAGAACGAGCTATAAGTACTCAGAAGGGAGGATGAGTGTCAGAATGAGGAGGTTTCTGGGTGTATTTGAGTTCATTGGTGTGGCCATCTGATAGAAATTGGGGTATGAAGGCCTCCAAAGAAGTTATTGTAGTCAGTAGGAATTGTGAATCAATGTGAAGCAGCTGGTGTTGAGGACCCAGGAGTATTGGTTTGTTGTAATTGAGACACATTAGGGGGTCAGAATTCGGTTTTTCAGACATAAGAATGTTTATTGTGTATAGAATATGGTCATACTGAGCAAATGAGGCTGAGAGAGGTCATGTATCTTTCACGTGGACCCGGCGAAATCTGTTAGCACAGGTTATTTTTAGAATCTGACAGGTCTAGATAATTTACTCTCATACATCCAACTATATTTGAGATCATGCTCTATTGAAAGCCTTGAAGTTGTAAGGTGACGAGCAAAATGAGAGCTTATCAGGCCACTCAAAGACTCAGTGAAACTTATAATACCAAAACTAAAGAATACAGCGGATAGCTAAGGGTTTAAATACTAAATGGCTATCTGGTTGATGAGTAAGCATAGGTGGAGTAAAGAGGTAACAAGGGAAAAAAGATAAGCTATCGGTGTCACATGTTCTGCGATAAGCTATCAGAAGTTAATTTAAGAGATAGCGGATAAGGGAAATGAAAGATAGTGTGATATGAAAGTGAAATGAAATAGGATTCTGATAAGACACGTGGGATAAGGCACGTGATTCAGGGAATTCGTAACATTACCCCCCTTTTAAGATCATGGTCCCCATGATGGTGTCGTGAATTGGAACATTGGTTTGAAGGAATCAAGGATAGTTCGGTTGGACGTGATGATAATTCCTCGATTTGTGGATGATGGTTTCGGCTTGTGAGGATGTTTTTTGTGGAAGTTATCCACTTCTTCTTCAGCGTGTCGGACATTTCCGCGAGGTTCCCAGGAGTTTTCGGCATCAGAAAAACCTTTCCATTTGACCAGGTACTCGATGTATCGACCCTTTTTGCGACTATTGACGATGGATTCGACTTCGAACTCTTCCTCTCCTTCGATTAAGTCAGGCGGTGGTGGTTCATCAGGTTGAATGTCGAAAGAGGGTTTAGTGAAGGGTTTTAGTAATTTCTCGTTGAACACATCGTGTTTCCGTCGCCAGGTGGGGTTCTGTGGTAGTTTGAGCCGGTATGCCACTTGTCCCACCTTTTCCGTGATTACGAAGGGTCCATATCGTAAATGATCCAATTTCTTGGCTGGTCGTTGGGTCTTGATGTTCGTTCCTTCTAGCCATACTAGGTCTCCAGGTTGGTACTCTCAAGATTTGGAGCGGTGTTTGTCGAATTGTTGTTTCATTGCAGCCTTTGCTAGGGCCAAAGCTGCTTCTGCTTCCTGTCTCGCATTGGAGAGCCGTTTAACCCATTCTGTGGCCGAAGGTACTTGATCTCTTTGTAATTCCATGCTGGTGTAAGGGTGATAACCATGGTCAACGAAGAAAGGCGATTGTTTGGTCATGGAATGGACTCGATTGTTGTAACTGAATTCCATGATGGCACACCATTCGCTCCAGTTGTCTTGTAGGTAATTGACGAACAAGCGAAGGTATGCTTCTACCTCTTGGTTCGCCCTTTCTGTTTGACTGTCTGTTTCTGGGTGGTAACCCGTGGATAGGTGTCGTTTGATGCCAAGTTGTTTACATATTTGATTCCATGCTTTAGCTACCGTTTGGGGTCCTCGATCTGATATTAAGATTTCTGGAAGACCGTGGTATCGGATTACCCTATCTCATACGAGATTGGCGAATCCTTCAGCGCTAAGTTCCATGTGTGTGGGTTCAATGTGTATGCGATGGCTGTAAGTGTCGGTAAAGACTTCAATTGCATTGAAGCCATTAGATTTGGGGAGGGGTCCTATCATGTCTGCTGTGACCTTGCGCCATGGTTGTTTAGGTATGTCATGCGGGTTAAGAGGGGCGTGTAAGGGTTGTCGATCAATTTTGTCTTCTTGGCATTTGATACAACCATCAACGTATCGGCGAATCATCTTCTGCATCTGGGGCCACCAATAGTTTTGCTGAATGAGTTCCTGGGTTTTGTATCTTCCTGGATGTCCAGCTAGTGGGTTGTCGTGGTGGTCTCGGATGATTCGTTCGCGTAGTTTGTGGTTTCTTGGCACATATATGCGATTGTTGTAAAAGATTAGTCCATCTGATTCTTTCCACTTCTTGTCTTTGCCTTCCAGAGCTTGTTTGGCCGAAGGATCCAGTTTTCGTAGTGGGTCCTTTAGCTCTGGTAGGTATTCTGGTGGGTCATGAATTACGACTGCTTCCAACGCCCTGAAGGTCATGGGCGCTAGCATGACAACATTTTCATTGTCCTTGTGTCCCATGTCATGGTCTGGTCTCCTAGATAATAAATCTGCCCGTTGGTTCTGTTTGCCCGGTTTGTGATGTAAGGTGTAGTCATAGTCTGCTAGTTCGGTGACCCAGCGGGCTTGTCGTCAATTAAGTTTCTGCGGCTGTCGGAAATATTGTAAATTCTGATGATCTGTCTAGATCTCAAAGGTTTGTCTGGCTCCTAGCACCAGGTGTCTCCATTCTGCTAAGGCTTCCATGATGGCGAGCATCTCTTTGTCATAGATCTCGTAGTTTCGTTCTGTGGGTGAAAGTGCTTTGGAATGGAAGGCGACTGGGTGCCATCTGCCTTCTATTTGCTGCGAAATTACTGCACTGATCGCTCCTTCTGATGCATCTGCTTCTATTCTAAATTGTCCTTCGTCTTCTGGTATACGAAGGCAGGGGGCTGTCGTAATTAGGGTGTCGAAAGCTGTTTGTTGTTCCGTTTCCCATTTCCAGGCATCATTCCCCGTTAACTGCGTCATGGGTTTCGCAATTTTGCTGTAATCTTTGACAAATCTCCTGTAAAAATTGCAGAACCCCAGAAACTGTTGCAGCTCCTTCTTGTTGTTAGGGACTGGCCATTTTCGAATGCCATTGACTTTGATCGGGTCCATTTCGACCTTGCCTTCAGAGACGATTAATCCCAAGAATTCTATTTGTTGTTTTTCAAATTCGCATTTTTCTGGTTTTAAATAGAGTTTGTTGGTGCTGAGGATGGATAGGACCTGACGAACAAGCTTGCGGTGTTCGTCTAGGTTGTTGGTGAAGATGAGAATGTCGTCGATGTAGACGAGAACTTTTCCAGTATTGATTAGGTCTCGTAAGAGTTCGTTCATCATTGTTTGGAATGTGGCGGGTGAATTAGTGAGTCCGAAAAACATTACCAAGGGCTCGAACAACCCTCTGTTGGTGAGGAATGCTGCCTTCCATTCATCTCCTTCCTTGATCCGTACATTATTGTATCCCCATCGTACATCAAGCTTTGTGAAATACTTGGCACCTTTCAGCTTGTTTACTAGTTCCTGAATAAGGGGAAGAGGATATCGGTTCTTGATGGTCATGTTATTGAGTTTCCGATAATCCTGTACTGGCCTCAGCCTTCCGTCCTTTTTCTTAATAAAGAAGAAGGGTGAGGCCATAGGAGATTTAGAGGGTTGAATGCGTCCAGTGCTTAAATGTTCTTCGAGGAATGCATCAAGTTCTTTCTGTTTGTCTAGGTTGAGAGGGTACACTTTGCACCCTGTGGGTTCCGATCCTGGTTTCAATTCTATAGCGTGGTCCCAGGGCCGACTTGGTGGTAGAGTATCGAATTCGGTTTTCTCGAAGACTTCCTCAAATCCCTTATACTGTTCTGGGATTGGGTCCGTCTTCTTGTTCTTCTCGAATTCTTCCGCTAATGCATTGGCGATGGACTGATGAGCTCGCAGGAAGGCTTTGTTCCTTTGCACGTTGCAGGATGGCTTTGGGTATTTCATCCAGATCCTGTCTCCCTCTTCAACGTCTTCTGGTTCTGGTTCCGTGTATCCGCATGCAGCGGGGCATCTGGTGAAATGCACAGATCCCGTATCCCAGTCGACTTCTGGGTTGTGAAAGCTCAACCATTCGTGTCCCAGGAATACGTCTGATCGTCCCAGATTGGTGACTGCAAACTTTCGGATTTCTGAGTGCCCTTCTACGATCATTTTCATCTCTGCGTAGTGTGTGATTTTTCCGTTATTGTTTTCCGTGCCATCTGTGTTGTATGCTGAAATTGGGTGTTCCCATTTGTGCAGGGACAAGCCTTTTTCCTTTGCAAATCGTTGACTGATGCAGCTGCCCGTGCAGCCGCTATCAAGAAGCGCTTGTGTTTGGTATTTGGTTCCCTTTTCTAGATCCTGGAGTTCTATCTGAATATTTAACTCCCGATCCGTCTTTATGGTTCTGAAGACGAATCGTTTTGGTTCGTGGAGATCTTCTAGCCAGTCTAGGGCTTCGTTGGTTGGAATGTTTAGCAACTGTTTAACGAGGTGTTGGTTTACTTCTCGTTGTTTTTGATTATGTACCCATTGCTTTAGCGTTCCTATTCCTGCTTCAGCAGCTAGATCTCGTAGTCGTGATAGAACCCATAAGGAGGAGAAGGGTCTTGGCTTCTTTTGTTCCGATGGTTGTTCCTGGAAGTGACCTGAAGAAGGAAGGTTAGGTTCTTCGTCTTCGACTTCTTCGATCGTTGTCTTCCGTCTGTTTTCTGTTTTGACGCTGGACTCTTTTGTGTGTGAAAAAGATGTATTCCTATTGTACAATGCCTCGGGGCATGTCTGACAAGAAACATGTGCATAAGAGTCCTGAACCGGGGATGACGAAGTCGTGTCTGCTTCGCTCCCATCTAAAAACCCGCAGCTTTCTTCAGCTGTTCTTTTTCTTCATCTGTGATCTGTGTGAAATCGATGGTTTCCAATGTGCGAGTGGTGAAGGGTCGTTTTGGCGGAGGCTTGAGATGACAGTATCGACCGGGGTGTTTGTTGTGGCAATCCGGACATTCCCCTCTACAGTCTCGGGAGAGGTGACGTCCCATTTTTTTGCAGTGTCGACATTCGAGCAGTCGTTTGGTTCGTCCTGCATTGATATCCATGGGTTGTCCTTGTCCTCCATATGTTTGAGCCGGCGTGTAATGTTCTGACGTGGTGTGAGTAGGTCGTTGTGGTGGTGCATGTTGTCGAGGTGGTATAGGCTTTCCAGTGTGAAAGGCACTGAATCTCGTTTTTTCTTCTTCAAGTGCCATTTCTATGTTGTATAGCCTTTGCTTTACCGCGTCATATTGGGTCGGAATGGGTATTCCTCCTCGATATAACTCTCTGGTGATCTCATGTCGTACTTGGTTTTTGAGGAGATCGATGAGTACATTGTCCAATTTGCGATATCCTGCGGTTGCTGCTTTGAGTTCAAACCTAGTGAAATACTCTGTTAAAGAGTCTTTTCCTTGTCGAAGTTGTCTGAGCTCGTTGGCGGCATTTATCTGCAAGTTTGGATCTTTGAAGGAGTTTTTTAGTTCCGCGATGAAGGCGCCGTAGTCTTCAGTGTTTAGAGTTCCATTGTAGAAATTGTCCACTTTCCAGTTTCGGAGCCAGTCCGAAGCGACGCACGACGTTCCGTCTTCTGTACCCAGGTATGAGATGACGAACCAGATTTTCTGGCTGTCCATCTGGAAGTCTTTTTCGTTGGCCTGAAGATATGTGTCGACCGCTAGGAAGAATCCTTCCCATTTCGTTTTATCTCCTGTGAACCTAGGTGGTTTTGCGATTTTGATCTTTGCAACTGACGACGTGGTTACGGTTGGAGCTGGCGGAGTGTATCCGAGAGGGAACGCATCTGGTTCTATGAGGACGGTTCCCGCCCCTTCTTGTCGTAAAAGGAGGGTACCCATCATTCCTACTGTTGATTCAAATATTCGGACTATTTCTCCTATTGGTGTGTGTCTCGTTGCATTGCTGTGAATTTCGTAAAGCCCGTCTGCTAGTGTGTTCCCTCTAACCCTGGCGAAGTATTTTTTGGTCATTCGTCTTCTGACATATAGGGTGAGTTCGGAAATTATTCGGGCATCAGGTTGTCCTGCTGACAGGAAGTAATAGGGTGGTTTTGTGGTGTCAATCTCGGTAGGGACTGAGGTTGATGCGGCTGCGTCCATGTCTGTCATGTTTTAAATCGAACTTTCAAAGCTGATTTGGCAGGTGTTAGCGTTCTGTGTTGTGGAGTGGAGATGGGTGTCTCTTCGACTGGTAATTCTTTAAGCAAAGGTCGGGGCGTTTCTGGTTCTGGTGACTGAGGTGGAGTGAAGAAGCTTTCTTCGAAGGGCACCGGAATGTCTTCAGGGCCTTCGGTGAAAGTGTCAAGAAAGTTGTATTCTTCTACTGCTTCTTCAAGAAAGTCGGTTGTAATAATAACGTCTCTGGGTTCAAATGTTTTTCGGTTTGAGTTGTATCGAATCTCTGGAATGTATCCGACGTATACGTTACGATAAACGTGGTACGATCTGTCGGGTTGCGCGTGAGTTACAAAGTGATTTGGTCCATATATGTTATTGATGTATCGCGTTAAGTCAATTGGAGCTGACACTGGTGTTCCTTGTCTCGTTAGACGAAGTGGTGTGGATGTGTTGGGTGTAGACGTGGCTGCGATCATGTTGTCTGATAGTATCGTAAATGGCCCTAAGGGTTTCCTCGACCGCAACTGGGTCTCTTTCTTCGATTAGTTCCTGTTGTAGGATGATTCCGAAGAAATCTCTTTCGTCGTTGGTTAGGATGTCTAGTGACCACAGTAAATTGGCTGAGTGGATGTAATGCGCTTCTTTTTCGAGAGCTGCTCTAAGCGCGCCCCAAATTTTCAAATAGTCTGTATTGGAATTGCTAAAACGTCGGCAAGTGGTTATAAACCAATCTTCCAACCATTCCTGTGCTAGGTTTGCTATTCTCGTCTGAGTCTGAGAGATCGCTGGGGCGCCTCTTCGTCTGATTGTCGCTTGCGTTTGTTGCGCTGTGTTGGCGTCTTCTTGGTGCTGTGCTGAAATGTTTCTAACTCTGCTGCGAGGAGTTTGCCTTCTTCTGACTGATATGGTTCTGACCACGCTGCGGTGTCGAACCCAAAGCTTATGTCCGTATTGATTCCTCTGTCTGTGCTGTTGTTGTCTGTGCTGGTCCCGGTATGTTCGTAAAGATGCCCCCACTTTCCTCGGTTGATGTCGTCGAACCGTTTCTTAAGATTTATGAAGGTTGCTAGAGGAATGTGAGAGGTGTACTCTATCGGGTTAGTGTTGGTGCTGCTATCGACGTATTCTTTGACTTCTGGTTCAGTCTCAGTGGTGACGCTATTGTACGTCTTTCTTCGACTAATCCAGTCCTGTGTGAAAAGATGAGTGTAGTAGATTCTGCTGATTCTCCCAGGCGTGTAATCGAACGGGGCTGAGAATCTGTTTATGACGTCATTGATTCTTTGGTGGATGGCGACGTATGGTGTGAAATTAGAGTTGAGTTGTGCTTGGTGGTGTCATCGGAGTTGTCAGTTATTTAGGGCTATCCGTTGCCGTTCAGCTTCCGTGTGTTCCACTTAAAGCCGTTAGCAATTCAAGACTGGTTAGTTTTGTCTGCTCACTGTCATTTGTCTTATTGGGAACTTCCCGCTAGCCAACAGTACTACCAAGTAAGACGATGAGAGTTTACAGGCGAGTTGCTCCGATGTGACGATTTTGTCGTACTCGAAGTCATCGGTTAATACGACGGCGTCGTTCGAGACAATGCCAAAGAACTCGGAGGAGAGAGTAGATGATGAGGATGAGGTAGAAGCTGAGGATGATTTGGACGATTTCGATGGTTGTGAGTGGTGTGTGAGTGAGGATCTTGGCAGTTGATCGTTCGACCGAGTTGAGTGAGGTGATATTTAGTTTTGGTATTTTGTAAGGCGACGAGCAAAATGAGAGCTTATCAGACCACTCAAAGACTCGGTGAAACTTATAATACCAAAACTAAAGAATACAGCGGATAGCTAAGGGTTTAAATACTAAATGGCTATCTGGTCGACGAGTAAGCGTAGGTGGAGTAAAGAGATAACAAGGGAAAAAAGATAAGCTATCGGTGTCGCATGTTCTGCGATAAGCTATCAGAAGTTAATTTAAGAGATAGCGGATAAGGGAAATGAAAGATAGTGTGATATGAAAGTGAAATGAAATAGGATTCTGATAAGACACGTGGGATAAGGCACGTGATTCGGGGAATTCGTAACAGAAGTCAAATGAATCATCAGGAGCACTGTTCTAGTTCTATGAATGCCAGTTCAGCTGCAACAAAAGATCAACTGCTGGTACAACTGCAATACACTCACAGAATTTGTGGATACCTTGCCATTACCGTAATCCCTGCATTAAAGACAAATCACAAACTACAGATGCATACCTAGCAATCTGTAAGGAGCGCTGGCATGAACTTCCTCATCTCAACCCAATTCTACTGGTATAGAGCCTTTGCAAATGTTGAAGAATGCTAGTGAAGCAACCTTGGCTCTTAAGACCCAGGAAAAGATCATTTAGAACAAGTCCATAAGAAGTTGCAATTGCACAAACCTTGGGATACCATGTTGACAAATACATTTAGGTTTGATGTTAATCTACCCTAACTATCAATTAGTCAGAAGGAATAGTTTTCATCCACAGACTACCATGAAGATCCAATTTCCATTGAGTGCATGAATCAGGGATTAGTAATAGCAAGGTATCCACAAATTCTGTGAGTGTATTGCAGTTGTATCAGCAGTTGATCTTTCTATCAGATTGGTTGGTCTGACCAGTGAGCTAGTAGTTGCTTCCTGGTCCAACTAATTGACATTGCAGGGCCAGATCCTAAGAAACCTCTCAAGATATTTTTGGATGATGAAGATTCACCAGTCCTAAAGAAACAGTGTCAGAGATGACCTTGCGTTTCTTAAAGTTGTGATGAAGGTTCGCTCAGGATCAAGCTCTTCAATTTAAGCTCCTCTGCTTTTGGTATGCAACTCATCTGAAACTGCAAGTTAAGAGAGGCAAATAGTCGCTTCATCTGTGTCTTGGGATAAGGATGTGGCATAGAGCCAATCTTGGCAATCATTCCAAAGCAGAATGCTGGCTTGACTGCCCAGCAGTCATGGCAGAGATAGAAGAGGAACCTAGACCAAAGACAGATAATGAGCACACTGGTGCTGCCCAGGTTCACTCTGATCCTGATCCTCTTGTACCAAATTTGGGTGATAACCCTTTTATGTCACAGAAAACTTTGGGTACCTCTACTGGGGCTTCTGCACCTGTGCCACCTACAATCCGACCTGCGCTACCTGTACTGCTGGTGCCTCCTGCTATCCTGCTTGCACCACCTGCACTGCTGGTGCCTTCTACTAACCCATCTGCACCACCTGCACCATCTGCACCTCCTGCTATCCCAGATGAATTCTCCAATCTAGAGGCAATCTTTTCTGCACAAGATTTGGCTATGGAGCGATTGGCCTACAGATACTGGAGGATTAAGGTGCAATCTAAGCTCAACCCTATAGGGTCATGTCTCTTGGTGATTGAAACATCATCGCTGGAGGCAGTGACTGTGCACTCCTGGACCTATCTTCAAGCTATTTCTTCAGGTGAAAATTGGGTTGCAGGCTTACCAGAGGGTGTGCAAGTATTTGATGTTAGTTTGCAATCATTGGTGAATCATCCATTTGATCGACGTGAGTCTGCATCTCATTCCAATAAGCTGGACTAAGTCCCTTAGTGGTCTGGCTTAAAGAATGGCATGGGACTCTGGCCAATTCTTAGATCAGAAGTGATCACCTCCTCCCAGACTACCAATTCACCATGAGTCAACAGAAGTACCTTTTTTATGAAAGCTTCATCTTTTCCTGCATCAGGTCTTTCTACAAGGAGAAATGCCATGACAACAGGACTGAATTTGAGTGACAAGTGGAGGAGAAGCCCAAAGGCACGCCACATCCTGATCTTTACAGTGTCTTTTCAAATTTGAGGATCCATGCTTTGTCCCAGACACAGTTAAAAGTAAACAAATTGTTGATCCGACTGTCAACAAGATATTGCCAGAATTCACGCCAGGCTCCTAGACCATCACAGTATCTTTGGTCAGACAGAACCAGTATGTTATTTTGCAGGTGATTACATGTCTAACAATCTTAACCACACTACAGCAGATGGGTGATGTGGAGTTGGAAATGTTGGCTGTATGTTATGGGACCAAGCCTTGCTAGGACCTACAGGGTCAAAAATCACAGAAAACACCATCTACCAAGTGATTTCTCAAGGTTTCTTTATGGGTTGTGTTGCAGATTCTCCAGCATCATTCTCTTTGCAATCAAGCTTTTTTCCAGCTGGTACACTGCATGTGGAAAAGAAAACTGCAGTTTGTGCAGTGCTCACAGATATATGGGGTGGTTAACATGTAGAGTCCTGGAAAGATGTTGCTGTGCAAGTTAAATGGGACAGTTCAGAAAGTGAGACCTCAGAGCTGCAACACCTAGCAAGACACTAGATGTGTCTATTTGCAAGAAGGCTCCAAGGAGGGTGGGAGGTAGAGAGGCCGAAGAAACTCTTACTTGTGATGACAGGATCACCATTTTTGCCCTTGGAGTCTAACAAGAATTTAGAGGTGGGCTGCTAACACATACTAATGTTAAGGTTGCTAATGACCTGCTAGATATCCTTCAAGCAATCACTCCCACAGGCAAATGCTGTTGCGATTCATGTCTGCAGATAACCTCTTTGCTGATGGAGGTGATGCTTTCAATACTTGATGATTCCCGCTACCCTTGGGTAGAGAGATATTGTATCAAGCCCTAAATTAAGGTTTGGCTGTAAACCTTAATTTTGGATAAAAAGCTGTGCTTTTTTTTGGCTTACTCTGTTTCCAAATAAAAACCGCATGGTCCTGTTGTCGGGCCTTTGCTAACTCTGTCAGCTTTGCGGCATTGATCAATTTTCGATTTGTTTTCCCGCTCTTTTCTGCTACCACCATTCCGCTCTTTTCTGCTACCACCATTCCGCTCTTTACCGCTACCACCATGACTTCTGTCGTTGCCTATCTGGATGGTTGCCAGGTCCCTTTTCATTTGGACCAGCGGTCTTCGTATTCTTCTTGTCCTCCTTCTTGGAGTGCTGGTTGTCCTTCCCATGTTTGTTGTCGTCATGGTGATGGCTTCGCGTTTGCTGTCCTGTTGCCCCTTCGTGTGTCCTCTTCTTGTTTTGGGCCTTGACTGGATCAACGCAGAATCGTTTGCTCGTAACAGTATGTTTTATTTATTCTTTTTATCTGCCTATTCTGATTCTTGCCTCAGATCATTGTATGTGTTCTGCTGTTAACATTCGTTCTTCTGAGTTACCCCATGTTTTTAATGATTTTGCTGCCTCTCCTCCTTCTGTGTCCCTTGCTGGTCCTTCGACCTTCATACCTCCTTCTGATGCAGGTCCTTCGTCCCCTCCATCGTCCACTTCGTCATCTGCGACGTTGTCATCTTCGGACGTTGTTTCTATCTTCTATGATAACATTGCTCGTTCTCGTGGTGTTGATGTTTGACGCTTGTGCTTTTCTGTTGACATCAATGTTGTTGTCGCTTTGGCACATCTTCACGGTGTCGATGTTGAACAAGGTTGTTCTTTGGAAGAGGCCAGATTCCGTGTATTGCGCCATTTGTTAGTTGGTGACTGTATTAGGTCTTCAGAATATAATTCGTCTCTTCCTGCTGGTAGTCGTCGTGATATTGCTTGTGGTCAATTGAGTAGTCCTTTCCCTAGTGCTACTGACATGTCAGTTGCTTTCCTTCAACGTATTTTGGATGATTCTACTGATGACCAGAAGTTGACTGCTCCCTAGGTTGTCTGCTATAGCCTCCGCTCTTACAAACACATCTTTTACGTTCTGTCCGTTTTCCACACCCACTAATGTTCGCAGAGATGCATTGCGTGCTATTAAGCGTATTGTCAAAACTGATTCTTTGGACGTCGGTCACATTTTGCCTGCTGACATCGAGTCCATGACGAAGAGGGAGTTGCAATCTTTGGCTACCGCTCACTCTGTACCTTTTGATCGGACTTCCGTCTCTGATCTTCAGGGCTTGTTGTTGAATCACATCCTCTCTGCTGATTGTTTGAAGTCTGTGAATCCTGCTAATTGGGATATTTCACCTGCTGGATGTGTTTGCTCTATTTGGATCCTGCTGTCCGATGGTTCCCAACCTACAGCCAATTCTCTTCTCGTTACCACTCTGTCCTTTTGTGCACGATCCATGTCTCTGCTACTAATACTCGTCTTTCTTTACTACAGTTTCTGTCTGTATTGTTCAACTTTGACTTCTGCCATTTTATGACATGTTTCCCCTACAAGTAGTTACCCAACGAATGGTTTCAAAATATAACTTGCTGCTTGTCTAAAATTCTCATACTACCCGTAATGGATAGCGGGCTGTGCCGGTGGCAAACCGGCCCTCAGTAGTTATTCTCTTTTATGGGTGCTTTTTGCTCTTTGCTGAATGTTAATGAATAGTAATAGATGTTGTGTATGTGCTACATGCTTTAGATATTGTACAGTTTTCAGTGTGCATCATAACAAGAGCTTTGTGTTATTTGTTCAAATTGTCAAGCTGCAACCAAATCCTTACTTGTGAGCAGGTGTAATGCCTGACCTGAATTTTAAATTCTATGGCTAAGTGCTGAAATCTCTGAAATCTGAAATCTAGCCTGAAATCTGAAATCCATGCCTAAAATCTGAAATCAAAGCCCGAAATCTGAAATCAAAGCTGAAATCTGAAATCCATGCCTGAAATAATTTTGTCTGCCAGAGACTCCCATACAGGCAGACAAAAATATTTCAGCCAGGATTTCAGGATTTCACCTAGGATCTTGGTTTCAGGCTTGAATTTTGTATATCAAGAACTTATTTCAGCCTAAATTTCAATCTGAGGACAGTAATTCAATAATCAGGTCTGATTTCAACCTGAAATTGACTGTAAACAGATTTGAGGCTTATCCTTTCATGGATTTCAGGATTTTGATCTTGGCTATGGATAGGACTTGGTTGCAAAACGACCCTTGTGTGACCCCCCTCCTAACATCACGTGACCTTCGAAAATTACACTAAGTGTTCAGGTGCCATTTACAGATAGTTTTCGACATTAATAACACTTCTTGTGGTAATGAACACAGCACTCATTAGTTAGTTTATGAGATATACATGAAATTATTGACTTAGTGGGGGGGGACCATACTCGGGTGAGACACTATGAAGTTAGAAGGTTAAGTGGCCCTAAAGGACCACAATAACCCTAACTTCATACGGCCCTGCTCATTCGCTCTCACCATCATTGGGCAGCCAAGCTGCCCAAAATTTTATGGGGGGGGACCCAACCCTAACCGTCAGAACCTGCAACATGTACATTGTGACTGCATGACCAGTGGTAACACTATGTTGTGCCAACATGATATCAACACATTGGCCAGTTGATAAGCCTGAGAAGGTGCTGTAGGCTCTCAGACATGGATTGAGGGAGTGCGTGCTGAACTATGAACTGTTGGATGATGGTTAAACATAAAACTGCTAATGAACATGCAAACAACACGACGTGTTGTTGACAAACATGTGATCAACACGTGATGTTAGGAGAGGGGACGCAGTAGAAATGTTTGGTTGCAAATAAGGATTTCAATTTTCAATTTCAGTCGTTTCAGACAGGATTTCAGGATTTCAGTTTTAGTCAGGATTTCAATTACAATTTTAACACCATCTTGGCTTATCTAAGCCCTCTATACATACAACTTGATTAACTACCATACAGACTATGAAAAGCATACACACTGTATCTAGGACAAACATTCTAAGCATACTAACTTCATTTTTGTGAGTGTGTTGCCATAATCCATAATGGCAAGAGACTGAAGTGGAATATAGCAGCAAGAAGGTCATTGCCTCTGAATAGGTGACAGTCAATGATGAGAAATGCTAGATAGGTACAAAACTCAGTTCGAGGCCAAGTTGTCAAGAAGGAATGATCTTGGGAAAGTAAAGTGAGCTGATGAAGACTTGGAAAAGAGAGGCAGCTAAAGATTTGTGGAAGGCAATCACACTCTGTCTTGGAGTTGATCATAATCTGCAGTGCAGATATGCTTTTTGATGCAGTTTTGTTGTTTAAGATGGCCCTGGAGACACCATGGAATGTGATAGAATGTAGAAAGGGGAGTGTCTGGATAAGATCACCATCAACACATTGCCAGAATTTAATGTATTGCACACTCTTGGGTAGCTTGATATTGTGAACAAATCTGGTTTCCATTATAACAGCCAGTCAATTGGTGCAATGAGCCAAGACCTTGTAGCAAGTTGGAGGTATGTGGAGCAACATCCCAATATGAAGAACTGACAAGTGAGCAAGATGATAATTTAGAAAGTATCATTTCAGGTAGAAAATGGCCTATAAAAAGGACATAGATTTGGTCAGAATGATCTAGCAAGGCCTCAAAGGCTCTTTATGCTGCGAGTGGAGCATTGTGGGAGCACTCAAGCAGAAGAGGTATAAGCATAGAAGCATGTGGAACAGTAGTCAGAATAAACTGGATTGCAGCCCACAGTCTGGGTAAAGCCAGGCTGAGTCTACGCCAATGATGACATACTGATTATAAAGGATGAGTGGACTATGGTGTCTTCCAGTCTCCATTATGCTGAGAAAGAAAGATTTTTGCTAAAATTTCATTGGGCAGAGAGTCAATCATTGACATCGAGCATTAACAGAGCCTTGATTAGTAAGATAGCTTACCTACTATACATGAACACAAGCTTCTTATACAATTCATCCTGGTTAACAATGAGAGGCATGAGATAATCTCTGTCCTCTGAATTGTCTGCCCCCCTGCAATACTCTCTAGTGTCCTAGTATCCCACTTGGAAAATGCCTTCTCCCATTGTGATACCTTGCAATAAAGATGTTCAATGAATATCACTCCAAAATCTAGTATCTTCTTATTACCATCAGCTAGATGATGATCTAGAAAGTCATATACACAGCAAAAGGCCAGGCAAACTTGTCCTGAGTCTGTCACATTGAAGCCAAGACACTAAAGGCCATCAAACACTCTCTTGTCTTTGTGCTGAAAGACAATATCACTCATATCATCAATATCCAGCGGATAACATATACCAGCACATTGGTGAATTGCATCCGAGTGATCCCAGAGCTGAAACCATTAATATCCAAGTCTTTACTCAGCTTGAGTGTGGCAGTATAAGATTATGGTCTGGGTACTGTTTTGGATCAAGAAACGTTTGCCAGAGCTTGACAATATGATAGAGCTCCAAAGTCTGATCACACATTTGATTGTGCTTTGGTAGGAAGCACTAGAGCAAAGGCTGTACAGTATTGGCCCCAGCATTGAGAATTGTTGATTCAAATCCTTGAGTGGTAAAGAAGCTGCTGGTTTGCTACCCATACCTGCTTAAAGAGTTTAGCACACTGATTGGCAGACATAAATCATTTTCCATTCAAGTGCTGTTCCTGAAAGACAGATGTCAAGTTGCCCTGACCTGTTCCCATTCACACTAGTAGGTTCAAGAGACCTTATGTCTCCACCAGCTAGGCTCTGCGTGAATAATGTTTGAAATATATTTGTCCATCTGACTGGATTGAAATGGTCTTTATCCTTTGAGATGAAACTGCGATAGTTGGTGGATGGATGAAAGCCTTGTAATATATGCCAAAGACTATGGTCTTTGTAATCTGAAGCTCCTGAGGCTGAGTGTAAAACTTCATGCAACATACAAGCAAGCTTTGCAAAAAAAGACCATTATGCCAAGGACAGATTTCTAAAAGTGGAACTACATTTGTTTCACATATCCATGTTGCATTGTGGGTAAATCCTTGATGCAAGAGATGAAATCAACTTTCCGGATCTTGGCTTTACCGCCAAGTTCCAACTGTGACAAACACTGAACAGTATCTTGAGTCGCTTCAGAAAGCAACATTGAAAGATCATGAAGATCAGTGATATGCCGGTTTTGCGGCTAAGCTTATAAACTGGCAATGTAATCAACATAAGTTGGGCTATAAGGTTGAGATGTGCCTATTAACTCGTCTATAGTCTGGCATTACATCTAGACTTGGTGACTGAGTACACATCTAGGCTTTGAAACTTGTTTGCGGCTGTCTTTGTTTGAGACTAGGCTGTATACTGAGTTGAGTCTTTCTTAAACATGGCTAGTATAGTTAATTGGTGTCATTGATGATCCTAGACAAGTTGAACTCTCAGGAATTCATGTCTAGTACTAAGAACTGTACTACAGCTATGATTTGTGACAATCACATGATTGAGTCTAGGGGAAGGAGGAAAGAAAGTTGAAAGGCGTCCTCTAGACTACCAGAAACACCTGATCCAGCATCGCATTCGTCAGCATTGGTGTACTGCATGGTCCACTGAGTCATCTAGAGTTGGGAGAGTGCTTAAAAAACAGGACTAGGAAAGTCACAGTATTGGATAGGCCGATTGCAAGGCACCTGAGGCTTAGTAAAAGTGTTTCAAAGCAGTGTCTGGAATGCAGATCCATGTGGTCGCAGTACTAGAACCACTATGCCTGGGTACAGCCATACTTCAAAAATAGGGGTAGGTGGCACAGCATATGGCAACCACCCTCAGAGATTCCTTTCTCGTTTGCTTTCTGATTCATCTATTATTTATCAGACCGTATACATGCATGGCCAGGTACATACAATCTCGATTCATCTATATTTATATCTCTAGAACTGTATATAAGGACGTCTAGGACTCATAGTACCACTAGATAACTGCCCCTTGCCTACTATTTGTATTTGGCTTGGTGTTAAACGATTGGGTTTTGTTTGGTTCATCTCTAGTGTGAGATTGATGCGTTTGTGATTTGAGATTTGGATTTTGTGTTGTGATTTTGGAGTTTTGAGTTTGGATTTTGTGTTAAAGTTGGTTTTGCATCCGTTGGTGCATTGTTTTGTGTCGGATATCATAGTCCGCTGTTTCTAGGAGTTAGACAACTGCTCTAGAAGTTCAAAAACTCTTACTAGTCTGAAATAGACAAAGTTCTGAAGCATTCCCCTGCTTGAGAAACTTCTCTAGAATAACAAAGAGCTTAAAACTCACAACCCCCGAGACAATAAAAGACAACTAGTGCATGTTGTTTGTGGTGTGTTTTGTGGTTGTAAGCTTCGCTTTGATGCCTTAGATCACAGATCTATCCCTAGACTACACATTGACAGTTCTGCTTGTGTGCACTGCCACCCTGAGCATCCCTATCATCAGCAATGAGGCCCTCAGTGCTTCCAGAGTCTGATAAGGCTCCTTGAGGATTTTGGAGGCTAAACAGTTTGCCCCTATATGGCTTTCATGCTGCAGAAACAGAGTTGCTGGACTTGTAAGGAGCAGAAATATCTCCTATGATCCCAATATCCTGTCATCATCCAAGACATCTACTATAGAACTGAGAATAGCCCCTCAGTGTTAGAATTTCATGGCTTTCAGAACCCCTCGCCAACTCCATGGACCTTATCGCTGCACACACACATTCAACACATGTTCATACCTTCACTGTCTCGGTCTCATTCCTCTCGGACTTTGTATAGTACCATATGACTGCCACATGTCCTTATCTATACCCCGGTCTCATTGTATATAAGTAGGGACAAGTTCCTGTATATTCTTTAGTTTTGATATTAGTTTATTCTCCTGTTCATCAACAGAGTGAACTACTTGAACTACGAGTCAATTGACATTGTATCTCCATTGATTTGAACAGTTCGTTAACACTCAGATTATATATCTCTGCTTAATTCCATCAGGGCCATCACCAACAGCGGCTTTGTTAAGAGCTGCATCAACATCACTAAAATGTGCAATAATCCCATGGTCTGAAACAAGATCAAGCCACAAAGTCATTCTGACCTGTTGACACTGCTCCTGGGAGTCCAATTTCTGTCTGGGGAGCAACAAAGAAACATCTTGAAGTGATCTAGACAGAAACACCAACTCTGCAGACAGGAGGTTGAGTTCCTGTGATGGTAGTTCACATGGATAGCAATGGCGATGGTTGTGTCTATAAACATGCCATTTATAGAGCTAACTCATACATCAGGAAAAACCCTTTTTAACCTGGATGCCTCAAGGTTGACTTGGATCAACCTATGTCAACCTTGGTCAGTCCCAGGTTTAAGTCTCAATTTTCAGGTCAGCCAGGTCAACCTAAGTCATGTCTAGGTTGATCCCAGATCAGCTCAGGTTGACTTAGGTTGACTCAGATTTACTCAAGTTTGCCAGGTTTGCCAGGTCAAAAAGGGTTTTTCCTGATGTCATAATCACATTAATGGCAGGAGCAAATGTGGGGAAAGCTCACTCTGCACACTTGATATGTTTGTAACACTCTGCCATTTGCAAAAGATGTCCTTTGCCAGCTGTGGGCCATATACTGTATACCAAAAATGAGATGAGCATGAGTGATAGAGTAGACAAGGCTTTGACTTTCTTTCTATGCTTGCACTGCTCATTGAGTGATGGAGACTGCCTCTATCAGTTTGCCAAAGATTTGGCTAGTCTGGGATAATGTGATACCAGTGTAAAATATATCATCAACAACAGCAAGGGCCTGAGCCAAAGTCTGGCACTGCTGAGCTGAGAAAGATTCTTCTAGATTCTCTGTTGCAGACTTAAAAATTCCTTGGATATGAGCTGTTGGAGAGTTTGAAATGCAGAAGCAGCTGTATTGATGGCAATCTCAAATGCACTACTGTTGTAGTGTTCTCCATTAATATAACATTCATTGCTTGAGGTGCTCTAGAGAAAACCTGAGTCAAAGAATTGCAATATTTACATGAGTGTGATATATGTACCCATGTGTCTGCATCTTTCTGATGATTAGTCCATTGAACAAGATACCATATACCACTCTGGAGATTAATTAGCTAGCATAGCAGGAAAACTTCATGTCTTACTCCATCTTGTCACTTATCTACAATATGAGATATTTCCACAGAATTATCCCCAGAGTTGCTCTCAGTATCCATTTCTCTCTCTGAGTCCACCTCACCATGATCATCTCTATCTTCCTCTTGAAATCTGCATCATCTTGAGTTTTTCTTTGAAGGTGCCTCTCTGCTTGCCTTGCATTTTTGTGCCTTCTCAGTATCTGTTGAAGGAAGACGAGAAGCAGACAGACTTTTTGGGTGTGTATTGCTTGGGCCTGCCTTTGGTACAACACTACCTGAGAGTAGATCATTTTCTACTAAGGGATAGAGCAATTGATACTGGGCAACTGCCTCCTTCTGAGCATCTGCAAATCTTGGCTTGCTCATAGGAAGCAGATAGAGCCTACTATTGAAATCATGTTGCAAGGCCAAAGCTCACATAAAGTCAACATATTCTGTATCATCTTCTGGATCAAACTCTAGAGGTGGCATAGTATGCTATTTACCATCAATACCTGTCCATAAGATGGGCTGTCTAGACACCTGCAAGCTAGAGTATTGCTGACTGTTGTAGTCCTGCATGTAGGAATGTATGGAGCTGTCGAGTTGGGAGGTTACTAACCTCCCAACTCGACACTATTTCCAAACCCAAGAGTTTTCCACATTGCAATTAAAGCATTGCATGAGTTGGCTGCCTCACTGGGGTATGCTACCAAGGCAATGCAACAGGCTGATAGAAGAGTGTTTAGGTCTGTATTGAACTTCTCCCAAGCTTCATCATCAACAGTAGGAGTGGTTCCAGAGTGTAGGTTGTTGCCTTGAAACACAAGATAATAGACAACAAAACCATCTGCTGAGACATCTGTTTGGACATATAAACTAGAACAAGCCTGCATGAAAGCTCCTGGATCACTACCTAGTTCAGTCAGTAAAGCCACTCTAGAACTTGGTAAGAAATACCTAGCAGAATGTGTAGGATTACTATAAGAGTCCAATGCCCAGTTGCATCTTTAACATCAACATGCCATTGTCCTTGAACTGTGCCAATGCTAAGAACAAGAGTACCACCCTTCCACACTGATGCTACATTCATTTGTAGACCAGTTGGGCTCAGCTCGGTTCCTCCAAAAGACAGAACATTCAAGTCCTTGGAGTGAAACTCTATCACATCCCATTCTCGTTTGGATATGGATAGTGGCATTATCTTGTGGTAGATTCGCTTGATGCTCCATAGTAGGCATCTGTGTAATGAGGATTGTGAGACTGCTAAGCAGGTTGGTATATGCCATAGCCCTGGCCTTCACCAATGGTCACTGCAAGACTGTAAGATCCGTCCCTGGAATTCATCTTGAGAGCACTTGATCTTTTATTGACCACTAGCCCATCAAGCTGAAAAATGGGATCCTTATTAGCTCCTTCACCCCAGACATTTTCCACCAATGCCTTCATCTCCAATAATATGTCCTGTCTGTCTTTTTCATAGGCTGTAAACTTTGCCTGTCATGAAGACAAGACACAGTAACCAACCTGTCAGGATCACTATTACAATTGGAATACCTAGAGGCTGTTGTATCATGCCTCCTATGGGGTCGAATGTATGCTTCCCACCTTTGGAATCATATCCAGTTGGTCCAACACCAGCTGGTGTAGCAATGCAGTAGAGGCAATCTGCAGCCTCTTGTTTATTGGATGATGTTGTTGAGGTATAACACCAGCCTCATCTGAACTGGTAGTCAATACTAGTGTTCAGATTGTAAATAGGTGCTTCTGACCAACAGAAACCATAAGGAGGCTCTGGTTAGACTGGAGAACCTTGACAGCAAGTGCAGGTTCAGAGGAGAGTTGCTCTTGTAGCCAAAAGAAACATGTGTTTGAAGGAGGGGACACAGCTGTGGATTCACTTCATTCAAGTTCACACATCATAGCAGAATCTTTCTTTATCTTGAAAATGTCAATACAAGACTGATCCATACTTTGGGTTATCTTACCTGCCCCTGGATAAAGCACATAAGGAATTCCTCATTGTCCTTAACATCACTCTTTGACTTTGGTAACATCAGTCTCCCAAATAGATATAATCATACCACACTTAACTGTTCAGTAGGGCTCTTGTCCATATACTACACCAAGAGTAGGGCTTTCAATAGAAGGGCGTCCAGCCTTTGAATCAGCTGTTTTCTTAGCTTGGACACCTCATGGAAATCATGGCATTCCAGTTTTTTGTAAAACTCATTGGCTTTGTGTAGATGCTCTTGCAATGCTCTATTATTTGCTGTGAAGGCCAATAAGGGTACTTTTCCTAACATGGATGAAAGTGAAGGACATTCATTGCTGAACAAAGAATTTTCTGTGGAAATAGTGTAATGTTAGTCAAAAGCATCTACTGTGACAACCAGTGAGGGTACTGAAAAGACTCAATGTACAAGTCAATTTAATATCCAAGTTTGTGGAGACAATGGTGGTGCCAGTGTGCTGAGACATGGAACTGGCCACTGTGAATAACTGGTGTGCATGAGAATGCCACTGGTTATTCAATAGCTGAACTGAAATCCAGAAAATCAGACCCTAGTTGAAATGAAATCTGAGCCAGGTTGGGATCCAACTCCAAATGGTAGACTTGGGGTTGTGAACCTCCTATCCTGAAATGAATCCTGAAGCCTGAAGGCCTGATGCTTGAAGTTGAAGCCTAGAGTGTCCTATATTCTGGAATACAAGCTGAAATTGAATCTCACCCTGAAATCAAAAATCTAAATCCAGTGTATCCAAAATCCTAGCTCAAATCTGAAGTCCTGGTTGAAATCTGAGATCCTAGCCTAAAGTCAAAATATTATTGAAATAGTAATGTAGGCTACTAAAATGTTGGTCTGAAATCTGAAATCAAAGTTGAAATTGGGTTTTGTCTGCCTGGAACAAGGATACATATCCATCAGACTATTTGGCCCAGGAACCCAATATTCCTGACAATAAAGTTGGCAGTACTTGCAAGAGGCCACAACTTAAGAATGTGGCTCAAGGACATGAGACAGCCATCAATCATGGACTGACCAAAGAAAGGAAACTGAGTATGAGTTTCAGCCATGTCAGCTCTGGACAAGAATGAAACCAACTCGGCATGCCATGTCAGAGCTCAACTCAGAATGTCACATCAGCACACCATGTCAGAACTCAACTCAGAATGTCACATCAGCAGATCAACCCACAATCACTACATTGGCACATCTTGTGAACTTGACCCACAACCACCATGTCCAGGAGCTCAATCAATGCTGCTATGGCTATATTAGCAGTCCAATGGCTGCTTTTGAAGTCATTAAAGAACAGGCAATTAGAGGATGCAGCCAGGCTTGGTGAAGAGTGCCACTGTTGGTTCAGCACTTCTTTTCGAAGTAAATCAGGTATGAAATCCTGCTTATAGATATCCTGTTTATGTGTTTGCAGCACCATGCCAACATCTCAAATGATGATTATAATGTTCTAGCCCACAGTCTACTCTCCATGATTGAACATCTTGATCATGCAACCACTGCTTCTATTGATGTTCCTGACTATTTGCCTGTCCAACTCGGACAATGTGTGTTTACAGGACAACATGGATGACCTTGCATTGACATAGACCCAAGCATTCTTGCTGCTCTTTCAATAGACTGTACCAAGTCAAGTGCTGTGAAACAATGACTTGTAGAGTACAGTCTATCTGAGCCAGGGCCACCAGTTTATATTGAAGAAGTACATCCAAATGGAACAAGAACCCGACTCTATTGGCTAACAACTTGTAGTGATCTCACTAACATGGTGGATGCTGAGCTCAATGCAATCATATGAGATATCCATGAGCAATTTCCCTCCTTTAGAAGATGTTTCATTGATGGCTGCCTCATGCAAAAGGGGTTTCAAATCCCAAGACAGTGTGTCTTGGATTCCTATATATGTGTCATTGGGTCATTTACAAGGCAGTTTGGACCATGCAGATTATATCACAGAGTTTACTCTGTACCTGGACTGAATAGTCTCTGGCATCATGATGGACAGCATAGTCAGTTCTTACCTGTTGTATTTCCTGTATTCAACATTATTAGGCCTTGAATATACATTCACAGATTTATAGACAGCTTTTCCTGTTTCATTCCTGGAATGCAAGCTCATAACAACAATTGTCTATGAGCTCTTCAAAGATATTTGTCAGGCAGGCTATGGCTATCCTACCTGATATAGTATGCTTATGCATAGGTCACATGATCATATACCATAAGTAGAAAAGGCACTACCAGCCTATATAATACTACATACACTAACTGCATAAAAAAATGTCACATGGGTTTTTGGTCATTATCAAGGCTTCCAGGCATGAAATCAGTTGGGACAAGTTATAGACATTGAATATACATAGGATCAGAATTTTTGAGAGTATTAGATCATTACCAAATATAGTAATACCTAACAAATAAGATGATTTCTGTTTTCCTGCAAAATGTACCTCTTTAGCAAATCATTTTCTTGAGATTTTGAGGTCATAACAAGAAAGTACTTGAAAAATAGATGAGAATAGCATCTTCATTTGTGTTATTTGGTTAAGATTTGAGCTTAGAATTTCCCTAGATGACTTGGATACTCTTGATGCAAACTCTGGGAGGATATTGAGAATCAAACCATCATACCAGCAACAATCATCAAAATGAACCTCAACAGAATCTCTTTCCCTGAGCGACTCTCTCATATATCATCAGCACATCCTCATTGCATTCACTGCCCATGCTTTGATAATTATGTTTCCTCACTCCCATATTTATCAAGATGTACTATTTCTGACATGACAGCTCTATCTCAGCTGTGGATAGAGGCTTTAGCATATTATATATTTCTACTGTAGGCACAGTAGACATATTAGATTTCTTGAACAAGAACTCTTGTCTGTTTTCTCTCTCTTAAGGCTTACACTCTGAATTCTTGCAGAGCCCTGTCTAGGGTGATCATCTAACCTAGATTTACAAGGTAACCTATTTTTTATTACTTCAAATAATGTAGACTATGAAGATAGCTCCAATGTAGTGTTAGCAGGTGTTTAATAAAATAAATGAATCAAAGATACATATTAGGAAACTGTTACTAAAAATGATAGCTATCATATCAATTACCTACAGAGCAACCAGGTCTTGGATAGTTTCCTATGTAGTATTAATGATGGCAAAGTATTCTAGCATCTTGTCTTGCATGTCTTGCATCTCTCTGGTGAACTATCTCATGTATACCACTTGAGATGCCACCCTCCTGTTGCAGTGCAGCTCTTGCTCTACATTCTGGTTTTGATTTGGCTGATTTCTGTCAACTGCAGCTTGGTTCTGATTTGGAGGCTGATTTCTGTTAACTGCAAAATGGTCAAGATTTGCCATTGTTTGATGAGAAGGCAACATTGTGCCATGAACATGGTTAGAATTGAAAGACCTGAGGCAACTTTAGTCCTGTTGTATGTATACAGGCACTCACCATAGCATGTTTGGTTGAGTCTTGATATAACAGCCATATTGTGGCAAGATAAAACCCCATTCTGCATACTCTGCATTTCCAGACCACAGAAGCTGGAAACATAATCCAGATACTGTGTCATTTTGCAGCTGTGTAGTTTGTACAATAGTATAGGTTAGCACCTGTATGGCCAAGATATGCACATTCCTCAGATGCCTTGCTTATTTCATAAACAAGCTTTGGATGCACTGATCTTGCTACCTCTTCCATTGACACTGCATCCTTTGCATATAACAGATTTGGAAGAATCAGCATACCTCTAGATAATATCAATTTCATTTTTAGAACTTGCATCAATTCCTTTATAAGGGTGGTATCCATTATTGCTCTTTTCAAAATAGAATGGACAACTGCCTTTTTGAGAATTGTGTTTTTTTTAGAAGCAGTCACTTTTTGCTTGTACCTCAGTCAGGACTCCATGGATTTTAATGAAAATTACATATACTTCCTTGTAAGACCAAGCTGCAGATGCCCATAGCAAAGAAATCACAAAATCCAACCTCGAAAAAATCAACCTCAGCCTGGCTGTTTGCAGTTATATCTCAGTCAGAACAGGTCATGCAAGGATGCAGTAATATGTTTTATATTGCATTGCTCAGGTGCACAGCTATATTAGAGAGCTGTGAGAGCTGTA
>QLOY01003144.1:0-15411 GCA_003313965.1 Megacollybia marginata
CCAATGCTGGCGGGGATATATTCGAGCATGTGGGACCATGGTAGGCAGACCAGATCCAGTTCGAACATGGGTAGTGAATTGGATCTATGCTATACAGAAATATCTTGGCAAAACGGGCCGACCATGATCCGATCAGCCAGTGAAACCTGCCGGAAAAATACATAAGACACCAACTCGCGCTCACCATCCCCCACACACGCTTGGTCGTTCAAGTTCTCCCTGAATAGTTTGCTGGTCAAACAGTAGGTTTCCCTCAAATCCAAATCTCGCTATCTAACATTTAAACAATGTTTTAGTTTACTATAGCACTTAGCTTCAACGATGCGGGTCATCAACATTTTCACCCTCCTTCCCTATTTCCTTTCTGCAATTCTTGTGCTGTCCGCTCCTCTTAGTAAGTGAGGTCGTATTGAAATACGACTGACTCATTTAGCAGACACTGTCAGCAATACCCTTCAGCCACTACATTACGAACTACCTCGTCAAGGGCGAGGTGCTGTCTAGTTTATATTACCTTTCAATACTCTGATCCACAACATAGGAGTCAAGATTCTCTTCACCCTTGTGAGATACAAAATAGGAACAATTAACGAGTACTGGGGGTTGGTGGTCAAGGCTAATACAGAGCTCACAGAAGCCGTGATGGATAAGTTGCATGGCATGCCGCGGGAGGCTCGTCCCCAGGACACAAGGCAACTTTACATTGGCGCTGAACCATTCGGTGAAAGTTCAATGAAGGCCAAGGACGGTGAGGCTAACCAAGTGAGATTGGACCACTTTCTAGTGGGCAAAATCCACCCCTTACCACACATCGGCACTGATTCGGAGCAGACTCCAGTTGGATCTGCTACGTTCACTACCCGTCAGCGCTATTTTGATTGGCTCAAGTACGCCAGTAGCGAATACATGCACCGGCCCACACCAATGGGTCAAGCTGGAGGTAGTTCCATGGATTATCTGAAGGCGATACTGGAGTATAAGGTGGATGGTCAGACGTCCGAGGTCGGTCAATTCATGAAGAAGTTTGACGAGCTCCACGACAAAGTCTGGGCCCAGACGTGGGGGAAGATAGTAGCTGCGGATGGCTGGCTTGATGGGAAACGGAGAGAGCCCAAAGACCAGCCACATACCACTACCAAAACTTAGATCCTTCATTAGGTATCGTGTTGTATGGACTTCTGTTTGTGGTGATCGGACGACCATTTGGAGCTCTTGATAGCCGACAAAGGGAACGACCAAGTGGTTTCCACCAGCTACGCCTGCCCACCGCCTAATCGACGCTAGCGCGGACATATTATTGACATATTCGAGTATGTAGGACTCTAGTCCCTGTGAATTGGATCAATTGTGATGAAACATAAATATCGATTGAATGCATATGGGCATTGGACCGCCCGTGATCCGATCAGCCGGTGAAACTTGCCGGAAAAACATAAGACACCAATGTTTTGCGTTCGCCCCCCACACCCACGCTTGGTCGTTCTCTGAATAGTTTGCTGGTCAAACAGTAGGCCCGTATAATGCAAAATTTGCCATCTGACATTGCTTTAGTTCACTATAGCACATACAAATGATGCGGGTCATCAACATTTTCACCTTCCTTCCCTTTCTTCTTTCCGCCCTACTTGTGTTCTCCGCTCCACTTGGTCAGTGATATTTCTGCGATAAGATACAGCTGAATCGCAATAGCAGATACTTCCACCAGCAAAGCCCTAACACATCAACAGAACGGTAAGATCTAGTTCATATTACCTTATGTACTCTAATCCGTACAGTCGCGCGTCACCCTTCGCCGCCACATTCCCAACAGCCCGGTACGATCCAGTTCATATTCCCATTCGATACTCTAATCCACTCAACCCAGTCATGGTCAAGCTCTTCCTGGTTCGGTTCCATAAGGGGACTCCCAAGGAACACTGGGGGCTGCACACCAAAAGTGATACAGAAATCCCGCAAGAAGAAATCGACGACACCGATTCATGGGAAGATTCGGGGATTAAGCCAGAGCAGACGAAGGAAATGTTCTTTGATGCTAGAATATTCGACAACAAGAACGTGCCCCACGATGGTAACGCTTTCAAATTGAACCTAGACTACATGCTGGCGCCCAACCAGGTCTTCCTCACAAAATTGCCCAATGATGTCCGTGAAGATGCAGCTGGATATCTCAAGTTCCCTAGCTTTGAGCTCTATCGCGAATGGATTTCGGCTGCCGTGCAACCTTCGTATAAGCCAATGAAGACGTTTGAAGGTAGCTGCGTAGCCCATGTGATGAGGATAGCTGAAAAAAAGGTGGGGTCTGATCAGGAGATTCATGTTGAACCACTCCGGAAGATCTACGAACAGGAAGGGAGGGCGGTGTGGGACAGGGTGTGGCCACCAATGCTAAATACGGGCTGGAGTGATGGGAAGGCGCGAGGGCCATCTTCGGGATCATCTTCACCGCCACCCAGACCAGCTTCTCGTTCATCGCCCTCGCGTGGGAAGTGACTGTCCCCTTGGCCGTTTCTTAGTTGTTTAGTTCACTTTGAGATTCTGTATCATGAATCTCAACTTTTGCAACCTACTGTTGACCTACTGGATACATAGCGAGAGATCGTCGGTGAGGTATGGTGTAGTATGGTCCGGTTCGACGAGACTAGTACTTGGAAGGAAACGACGGTATCTGGACGTAAATTGGCAGTGGCGACTATTTTTAAATCTGACGGCGCTTATCGGACCGGTAAACCCAATATCCGAAGACGCGCCAACAACGTTCTTCCACCAACTGCCATGTCTTCCTCTCCAGGTAAACCTCTTCCCAACTCTTACCACACTGAGACACTGCTATTAGACCTCTCCACCTCGTCTCTCTTCAACGTCAAGAACAAAATCGGTACGTAGCACCACACAGTCTAGTCATCCTTGCGACGTGTCTTGTATAGTCCTAATAACAGGCGGCGGATCAGGAATAGGATACATGATAGCATCCGGATTCGCCACCAACGGAGCTAAAGTCTACATCGCAGGAAGAAAGGAAGAACAACTTAAAAAGGTTCCCCTCTCTCTCTCCCCAAGTTAACTTTGGCGTTAGTAACCCCGCCACAGGCAGTATCAACCCTCACCAAAACCTCCCCAATCCCCCTCCGAGTCTGTTACATCCCCGCAGACATCTCCTCCAAATCCGGGTGCAACGCTCTCATCTCCGAATTCCAAAAACGGGGGGAAACACGGTTGGATGTTTTGGTTAACAATTCTGGTGTTTCGTGGGGTGGCCGATATGAGGATTTTCCGGAGGAGAAGGGGTGGGATAATGTGTTTGATGTTAATGTTAAGAGTGTGTTTTATTGTGCGTCTCTCCCTCTCTCCTTCTTTGTGGGAGCTGATTGTTTGGGAGTGACGGCGGGGTTGACGGATCTTTTGAGTAGGGAATCTACAGCGAGGGATCCGGGGAGGGTTATTAATATTTCGTCTGTTGCGTCTGTTGAGCCTTTGGCTGAGGGGAGTGTGTTGATTGGACCTGGGATGGGAACGTGGAGTTGTATGTTGCTGTTCTTGTTTTTTTCGTTTTCGATTTATTGATCAGTGCGATGTAGATCAGGCTAGTAAAGCTGCGGGTATGTTGCTGCTATATTGTTCGTTCGTTGATGACGTGTACTTTAGTGAACCAGTTGACGTCGACTTTGGCAGTTAAACTTTTAGATCGACATGTCACGTCCGTTTATCCTTTGCTTTTGTTATCCCCACTCAACATCTAGTACACACAGTGTAAACGCGATTTTACCAGGGTAATCTCTTCCTTCCCCAAATGATTCTCAGCTAATTAGGTTCTACAGCGTCTTCCCAAGCAAAATGACCTCTTATGGATTCAAAACAGCCGAAGAGGTATTACTCGCAGATCAACCCACAGGTCGATACGGGCAACCGGAAGATGTAGCGGGGTTGGCTCTCTTCCTTGCTTCGCCTGCTTCGGCGCATATTACGGGTACGCATATTTTGCTAGATGGAGGGGCGAGGTTTATGAGGGTTCGAATTGCGCCGGCGACAAAGTTGTAGGATTTGACTGGCTTGCAGTAACTAAGTATGTATGTACATGGTAGGAAAGACTGAGCTAGCAGGTGTGGTAGTACGCTAGGTACGTAGATAGAGAGAGTAGAACTTGCTACTAGTACGGAAACCAAACTGCACTGCAGAATTCAAACAATCGACACGGAGAAAAGATAGCTAGAGAGAGAGAGATGGAGGAGAAGATAAACGGATAATATAATAAGGTAACGAGCGAGTGTATGAGAAACGAGCGGCTAGAAGAGCTAAGCTTCTTTTCTTTCATAAGGGTGAGTCAAGTTGTCAACGCATCAATGCATCGACGACGACAAAGACCTTGCAGTCCGATATCCAAACCGTTTCGCTCTACCAACCGGACCGGGACTCGATGCGTCGAGGTCGTGTTCTCCGGTTCCGGTTGTTGTCTGCAAGAGGTTGACTACTGCGGCTGGAGCGACTGCGACTGGCGCGTCTACCAGAACTAGACTGAGGTCAAGGACGGCGGTGACGGGACGTTTAGTACGATGATTGTATTTATGCCCCATGAGACTGTTTGGATGGACTGGAGAAGGTGAAGGTGAGGATAATGCAACGCTGAAGCTCAAGAAGAGGGCGGCGAGGAAGATGACAATGGAGATAAAGTGCATGATGGCGGAAGGGAGACGGTGGTGGTGGTGGGGGAGGAGAAGAAGCAACAGCTGTAGTGTTGCTGTCGACTAGGGAAAAGTGGTAGGTAGGTAAAAAGTCGAACGGATGACTAAACGCTGTTGCGTAACGACGCAGTTGGCAGATCGGTGATGGGCTATTCTTGAGCGCGATTTGAATAGTTCAGGTTCCGTGCCTGACGGGCTTCAGTACGTCAGTGACTAGCGCTCAGTGATACCAGAGGCATTCTGGTATCTAGTACAGGCTTTGTCTCTCCCTTGTCGTCATTGCGAAGTGAAGAAACGATCATCTATCTGGTATCAACATCGTGTTGTGATCGTCTCCGATCACGATGTCTCTCGGACCACTTGTCTCCTGAATTGAGTAGATAACAAAAGATGCAATTTTGGGATACTATCCGAGTTGGTTGTACTGACAGGTTTGATAGCTCAGAGACACAAGCAACTTCTTCTGCTACGCACATAGGTGGTTGTCGCTCAGTTGGTTGTACCCCTCTCGAAGCTTTCGAACCGTTCTTTTTGGGAGATCGCAGGTTCGACTGGCTGGCATGCAATTTGTTTTTTTCGTCTGTCTCCTATCCCGTGTCGTCATTGCGACGAAATGAAGGGAACACATCTATCCGGTATGAACATCGTGTTGATCGTCTCTGATCACGATGTCTCTCACCACTTGTCTCCTTAATTGAGTCGATAGGACAAAGCAATTTTGGGATACTATCCGAGTTGGTTGTACTGAGGTTTGATAGCGCGGAGACACAAGCAACTTGTTCTGCTGCTCATATAGGTGGTTGTGGCTCAGTTGGCGCATGTCTGCCTCTAGCATCTATCAAGCGGCATATTTTAGCAGATCGCAGGTTCGACTGGCGATGTTGTGCAAAATTTTTTTTCGTCCGAGCCTCTTCTCCGTTATATCAATTTTGTTCTGCTCACTATATCATGCGTGCTGGTTTAGTTGGAACAGGCGCGTTTGCATCCATAATATCAAATCTTTTATATACGACCTTGCGAGTTTTGGTTCGACTCGACTTGCGTTGGGCATATACTTATGTAATTACTTCATGATTCTGTGTGCTTGCATCTCTGTGTTTTGTGATCATCTCGATCACGATGTCTCTCCCTTAACCGAGGCGACGCCTACAGTCGAGTCCCAACCATCGACTGATCTTTTGCGACAAATACGCGATCTTGGGATACTACCCGAGCTGTACCGACAGACTTAGCACCCAACTTGTTCTCCTCCTTTAGTAGGTAGTTGTGGCTCAGTTGGTGCACAACTGCCTTTAGCCCATGTAGCCCTGATTTTTGGTAGATTGCAGGTTCGACTTGCGATGCGTGCACATTTTTTTGTCTGAGCCTCTTCTCCGTTACATCAATTTTGTTCTGTCAGTTGAATCATCTGTGCTTTGTGGCTTAGTTGGTACAGGCACCTTTCAGAATCCTTGTCTCACTTTTTGAGATAGGACCTTCCGAGTTCGACTTGCGTTCGGGCATAATGTTATGATTCATGATTATTTTGTGTGCTCGCATTCTCCGTGCACTGAATTTCAAAATCATCTTTTAATCGCAAGTTCGGCGTTGGCGCTCGCATTAAAAGGGTCCTATATCATGCAGACTCGGTATAGTCAAAATTTATTCAACCAAATAGTGTAGCCAGGTTTCATAGGTCGTTCGACAGATACACGATCGAGTATGGTGTGACAAATGCACATTTATTCCCGCGCTCCGCTAGAGAGATTGTGCTCCGTGCTACAGAACTGAACCCTCCAAAATGGTCATCTTATTGCCTCTACTAGCTAAGTACATCAAATTTCGTTACACTGGACAGTTTTCAAGCAACGATAACTGTGAATGAGAAGTTTAGAGGCTATTGCGGAGTTTCAAATTGCATGTGATTTTTCCCAATCCGGATTCACATTCACTCGCGAAGTACATACTATGATTATTGAACCACAGAGCCTCAAGAGAAAGTGTATGAGGGTACTCAAGTACTCACCCCACTCACCCAGCCTATAAGTACTTCAATATGGGGGTAGAAACAAGGGGGTGTCATGTGGAAAATTCCGAATATAGCGATGGTCGGTCAGTCAGTTAGCTCCTTAAAATTTTTTTTCAATCACATTATTCTTTGTTCTCTATGACCTCAAAATAGTGTATTCTGAAAAAAATGGAACAAAATAGCAACATACAGGTCAGAATATTAGCCTAAATCCACTATAAGCAACTGACAAGCCTAGCTCGATGCTGATGGGAAGGTCACCTGTCCCAACTGCTGTAGTTGACGTGATCAAGCAGGTTGTGAAACACAATGGGTAAGCTGGGGAATGATATTGACTTGCTCTAATCTTCTTTAGTACCATCTCAGTTGTTTGAACCTTGAACATGCAGCACAAGGTTGGATTTGCAAAGCTTGTGAAGCTAGCATGTCAAGACAGGGTGGGAGTAGGCTAGGAAAGTGTCTGAGAATGAGAAAGTAGTCTTCATCCTGTTAATTCCCAACTTTAGATGACATGAACTATGCTTAAACCAGTTTCCGGACTCAAGACATGCAGGCACAGGGGCCAATTTCCCGATTTGGCATGGGAAGGTCACGTGTCGGTCGGTCGGTCGACCTTGAGAGGGCTTAATGAAAAATCCAACGCTATATCCCTTAATTTTTTTTTGACACCCCCTTGGGTAGAAACATAGATAATTGAGTATTTCGGCCATTTTACTTGTCCACAAACAATCATTTTGATACAAGCTCAATTTTACAAGGGGAACTAATGGGACCAATAGGTTCATCCATTTTGGCATCAGAGATGAACAAACCCACGGTATTCTCAGACTACATGAATACCACCAGACTCATCGAGGACTGACGCGATAGCAAAATTACGATATGTGCCAGGAAGGTCATATTACAGATGGCTGATTGATGTGATCAAGAAACCGGCGATTCAAATCTAATACACTCCAGGACATCCCAAAGACATATCTTCAACACCTTCCAGGTTGCTTCCAGGCTGGCGGACCATTATGCGTCTAAAGCTTCTGTTATGCCCGTAGCTTTGAGGATATATCTAGCCCCAACTCCGACGTTCTTTATGGATGAATTCACCTTTTATAGTCGTTCACTGGGGTGGATTGAATCGTGTATCAAACCACTGGTCACTTTTCTGAATGACCGATTAATCGCCAACATTTTAGGATCTGGTCGTAGACTCGTAAATATAGATTAGCAACGTGGCTATATGACGACACCACACCCCTCCGTACCCATATACCAGATCCCCGTCAGCATTCCCAGCAGCAGTACAACTGTATGCAAGCCCAGGCCAATTACCAACAGCTGATAATCTTCGACAAAAGAAGATCAGAGTCTCGAACTTATGCCGTTTCGGATGCATCAAGATTGAGGATGCACATCATATCTTTTCAAATTGCGCCACCTTCAAGAGTCTTCGAGATGAGGCCATTCTATCGAGAAAGAGATGTACAAATTACTTGAAAAGGAAGCAAACATACAAGACTCGGCGAAAACAGAAATCATAGCTATTACTCTACCATATTCTAATTCGACTTGCCCGATGGTAGTTTTTCCCCTCAGCAAGGTTTTCGCAGAGGTTTTCCTGAAAAAGTTTTGATGCATCCGCCTGCGACTGTCGTAGGTAAAGTACATAACTAGGTCCACCTTGCCCTTCGCGAGCACAGGTGGATTACTAATAGCAACATAACAGCTTCAAATCGACAACGGAACATATTTAATGCGTCATGTTCCAAATTTGAAACAGTTTTGAATCAAGTCACGTCAAGAAAACCCGTCATCTATTCAGTGTCAAGCTGGCACCTTAGATCATGATGTCTCCAAACTACTCGCTACAGACAAGAAACTCGTCTCTGAAATAGGTCTATTACCGGCATGGTCCCAAGATCAAACCTCGGATCCCAGCGATGTAGATATAAGAATAATATCTACCCATGGGAGAAACTGTCTGTGGACCGATCGCCACAGATACAATATGTGATTTGGGATACCGCCTGAATTGACGGGCTGTATGATAGACCTGTTAGCATCATACAGTGATGTTTTGGGTGATTCTGACTCAGTTGAGATTCATTCAATGGAAACTTTTTCGATTCTCGTAACGTGGGGATGTCTGTGGTCACTGGATCGTCCAAGCCGAACACCCGCCTCGATGGCATTGCTTATAAGTGGGAGTCATCGAGCGAGGCTCACGATCCGAATCAGAGAAGCAACGTGGAGATGGTGCGACTCAACACAGCTTTCACGATCTTATGTGAGTCTCGTGAACCTTTATGGCATTGTATCGGAGAATGTGCGCTCAGCTGTTCCTTAATAAAGCTAAATTTAAATGATGACAATAACTGCCCGGCGGCCGCCCCAGTAGCACAACACAGGAAGTTTACAGGTCCTCACACGCATGAGAGACCTGCCACATGGTCTACTTTGAAGCGTCTTCCTTCCTTCACTCACTTCACTCACCATCCAAATGAGGGACCTGTCACATGGTCTACTTTGAAGCGTCTTCCTTCCTTCACTCACCATCCAAATGCTGAAGTCTTGCATACTGTCAGTGGCATCTCAGGATAGGCCACAGTATTAATATATAAACCTAGCAGCTTCCTGATTCTGGCCCTTTCTACCTCACACTCTGCGGGCATTACGATCGATATTCCAACTACCGTAATCAGAGGCCAAACTGTGACGGTCTCATATACGCGTGAACTGGATGAGCCTTCAGACTTTTTCATAGGAACGCAGGGGATACCATCCTTCGAGGTGCAAAGTGGAGGTCAAACAGCTTGGCAAGAGCAATATCCTGTTTCCGACCAGTTTCCCACCGGGTATGGTGTATAAATTCAAAGAAATTGTACCTAATGCTCCGCAGAACTTTCACGCTGGAGGCGTTTCCATCGTATGTCTGTCTCTGGTTGGCTGAACGCTTACCTAACATTTGCACAGCAGCAACGCGTTGGTGGGCTCTGGTGCCACAATATTGGGTGTCAGCAACGAGTTCACTGTTTTAGATTCAGGGTGCGTTTCGGTTTACACGCACTATCATTGCGATGTAATTGTCAAAAAGTGCTACCAATGCGCCCACCACCAACGTTGGCAGTGGGTTTCTCCCGGGCACCTCCACTGGCAGTGTGACTACGTAAGTGTTCGCGACACTTGTGTTTCAAAATAAGAAATTTGCCCAGATCACCAACTTCACCCGTACCTTCGCCCACTCCTTCATCAAGTTCTTCGAAAATACCCGCAATCATTGGGGGTGTCGTCGGAGGATTAGTCATTCTAGCCATTTCCACGTTCTTTGCAGTGCGACACCGTCTATCCAGGCAACACGAAAACGATGATCCGCAGCTTCGGAGTGTTCAACGACTCTCCAGATGGCAGGTTTCACCATTTGGAAACACTGCTCCAAGCTCAGGAGCCTCAGACTCAAACAGATTCAGAGAGAAGCGACCGGTGTTGCAGGAACAGAGAGACGAAGTCTCTCGTTTGCGAGAACAACTCGAGCAAGTGACTTCAAACTCCGTTATAGGTTCATCGGAAGAGTCTCCCCGTGTTTTAGAGTTGCGTCAGCGGATTCAAGAGTTGAAGGAACTTCTCACTCCGCCGCCGGGTTATGAAGAGGCCCCGAAGACTGTTATTGAATTGGGGGACTGAGTCTGGACTCGCCTCTGTATTATTACATCCGTTTGGTATACCTTGTTAAGCAGTTGTGCAATTGTCACATTTATCAGACCACTAGTATCCTTGATTTGTAGCCGCTCACTCACCTGCTCAGAGGCATTCTACTACAGGCTTTGTCTCCTATCCTGTGTCGTGATTGCGACAAAACGAGGAAACGATCATCTATCCAGTATCAACATCGTGTTGGGATCATCCCCGATCACCTCTCAGATCACTTCAAGTTGTCTCCTTAATTGAGTCCACACTTGGTCGACACCTACAGACTGCGTGCGGATGCTATGTAAGTCGTGTTCTGGCAGATCTTGCAGGGTCGCTGAAAAATCTCATGGCCGCCTACAGTTGAATCCCAGCATCGACTGATCTGTCACGACAAATACGCGATACTGGTTGCACCGACAGGTTTGATAGTGCGTACTACTCCAGTTTTCGTCTCAGCCTCTTCTTCGTTATATCATTTTCGTTCTGTTATGCAGATTATACGTGCTTGTGGCTTAGTTGGTACATGTTGGTTTACATGCTTCGGAAGAGATAATTTTTAGAAGGACCTTCCGAGTTCGACTTGTATTGGGGCATATAATTATGATTAACGATCATTTTGTGTACTTGCATTGTGTGCTTGCATTATCCGTGCACTGAATTTCATAATTATACTTGACATTCTAATATTCTATTATATGAACGGGAGGATCTGTTTCTATCTATAACCGGCATGGTTCCAAGATGGAACACCGGGCCCGGAGAGCATCGCGACGAGGTAAGCTAGTAGATGCACAAGTAAGTAACGTTAAACCAAATATTTACTTGTCAAAGCGCTATCATTAGTAAAGAACGAGGTGAACCGTGACCCATGTTTCTCTTGCCCATGTAAGTAGCGAGCACTACTGGCTTAATTGCTGTAGTTAGCCAACTTGATACTCACAATGGTAGTTGTGGCTCGGTGTGCACATCGACCGTCTTAGCCATACTTTTTGTCTTTCCGTAGACTGCAAGTAGATTGCAGTTCGACTTGCGATGGTGTGCAGATTATTTTCTTCTGAGCCTCTTCTTTGTATCAAATTTGTTCTGTGTTTCTCCATAGGTCATAAGTTTTGACTTCAAGGACCTAATACTTACACGAAAGACATTTTACAGGGCTATCTCCTATCTTCCGTCGTCATTGCGACGAAATGAAGGTCGTTGGTCACATCTGATCACGATGTCTCTTGGAACAATCGGCCTTGCCCGACGGTAGTTTTTCCCCTCAGCAAGGTTTTCGCAGAGGGTTTCCTGCAAAAGTTTTGATGCATCCGCTTGCGACTGTCATAGGTAGACTAGAATTAAGTACATAACTAGGTCCGCCTTGCCCTTCGCGAGCACAGGTGGATTACTAATAGCAACATAACAGCTTCAAATCGACAACGGAACATATTTAATGCGTCATGTTCCAAATTTGAAACAGTTTTGAATCAAGTCATCAAGAAAACCCATCATCTGTTCAGTGTCAAGCTGGCACCTCAGATCATGATGTCTCCAAACTACTCGCTACAGACAAGAAATAGGTCTACTACCGGCATGGTCCCAAGATCAAATGTCGGACCCCAACGATGTAGATATAAGAATAATATCTACCCCTATCTGCGGACTGATCGATCGCGACGGATACAATATGTGATTTGGGATAGGATAGGATAGGATGTAATGCCTGACACAAGGTCCCACGAGGTCACCTGAATTGACGGCTGTATGATATATTTGTTAGCATCATACAGTGATGTTTTTGGGTGATTCTGACTCAGTTGAAATTCATTCAATGGAAACTTTTTCGATAGCCTCTCGTAACGTGGGATGTCTGTGGTCGCTGGATCGTCCAAGCCGAACACCCGCCATGATGGCATTGCTTATAAGTGGGAGTCGTCGAGCGAGGGTCACGATCCGAATCAGAGAAGCAACGTGGAGATGGTGTCTTATGTGAGTCTCGTGAACCTTTATCGGAGATATCGAATGGTAATGTGCAGCTGTTCCTTAATAAAACTAAATTTAAATGATGACGATAACTGCCCGGCGGCCCGCCCGATGCTATAACCGAGAAGATCGACCCCAGAGTGGTCCCGAACTCTACCAGTAGCACAACACAATTTCGTTTGGACTTCGGCAAGGTATATAGAGACCATATACCCAAAAGATGATATATACAGCTGGTACTATTCCGTAGTTGTCAATGGTATCCGACAAACGAAATTTTTTACCTGCCAGCTATTTTTGGAAGTTTACAGGTCCTCACACGCGTGAGGGACCTGCACATGGTCTACTTTGAACCGTCTTCCTTCCTTCACTCACCATCCAAATGCTGAAGTCTTGCATACTGTCAGTGGCATTCCAGGATAGGCCACAGTATTAATATATAAACCTAGCAGCTTCCTGATTCTGACCCTTTCTACCTCACACTCTGCGGGCATTACGATCGATATTCCAACTACCGTAATCAGAGGCCAAACTGTGACGGTCTCATATACGCGTGCATTGGATGAGCCTTCGGACTTTTTCATAGGAACGCAGGGGATATCATCCTTCGAGGTGCAAAGTGGAGGTCAAACAGCTTGGCAAGAGCAATATCCTGTTTCTGACCAGTTTCCCACCGGGTATGGTGTACAAATTCAAGGAAATTGTACCTAATGCTCCGCAGAACTTTCACGCTGGAGGCGTTTCCATCGTATGTCTGTCTCTGGTTGACTGAACGCTTACCTAACATCTGCACAGCAGCAACGAGTTGGTGGGCTCTGGTGCCACAATATTGGGTGTCAGCAACGAGTTCACTGTTTTAGATTCAGGGTGCGTTTCCGTTTACACTGTGTTTCACAATAAGAAATTTGCCCAGACCACCAACTTCTCCCACTCCTTCATCAAGTTCTTCGAAAATACCCGCAATCATTGGGGGTGTCGTCGGAGGATTAGTCGTTCTAGCCATTTTCACGTTCTTTGCAGTGCGACACCGTCTATCCAGGCAACACGAAAACGATGATCCGCAGCTTTGGAGTGTTCGACGACTCTCCAGATGGAACGTTTCACCATTTGGAAGCACTGCTTCAAGCTCAGGAGCCTCAGACTCAAACAGATTCGGAGAGAAGCGACCGCTGTTGCAGGAACAGAGAGATGAAGTCTCTCGTTTGCGAGAACAACTCGAGCAAGCGATTTCAGTTATAGGCTCATCGGAAGAGTCTCCCCTTGTTTTAGAGTTGCGTCAGCGGATTGAAGAGTTGACGGAACTTCTCGCTCCGCCGCCGGGTTATGAAGAGGCCCCGAAGACTGAGAAGTATTGAATTGGGGGACTGAGTCTGCTCGCCTTTGTATTATTACATCCGTTTGGTATACCTTGTTAAGCAGTTGTGCAATTGTTATTTATCAGATCATTAGCATCCTTAATTTGTAGACGTTTCCAACCCCAACAGACCTAGCGGACAAATCTGGCTACATATGCAGGTCTTACGATCGAATAACTCCATCATTATCATGCATCAGAATTCCATTGCCACCTTGTGCAAAGTGTGGCAAGGTAACGGCAAGCCGAAAATGGAAAGCTTAGGTATGGATGATATTTCCGCACCTTTGATAAAAAATGCACCTTTACCAAAAATTTGCATTTTCTGTACCTTCAATTGATCTAAAATTCGCATCTTGTCTATGAGTCCTTTGAGTTCATCCTTTTCCTTTTGGAATAGATCGCGAGTTCGACTTGCGATCGGCGTTCGATTTGTGAGACTTTCACTGCTGTCATTGTCGATAAAAGGCAGCTGTGAAGATCCGAAGTTATTTCAAATTAAGACCCAAATCAATAATGTGAAGGAAAACCCTACTTGAGATAGTTGGAGCACAGACTCAGTGCAGTCAAAGTGACTTGTGTTAGGATGTACATCAACTTCATGGGGACAGTCCTTATTTCATCCGTTGTCTTCATCAACCATCTCGGTGAATTGCTTAGTTTAGCTAAACGACTACTTGTGTTGTGTGCGCTTCAGGTTTAGACTCAAGTTTGTTTCACTAACCATTCCTTACCTTGGTGCATCGACGTGCACAGCTTCTTCCACTATTACTATGTGAGCTTTTTTGGCAGCCCGCTTTCTTGATGACTCGCTCCTTTCTTTATTCGAGTCTTATACATAGATTACAGCTGTTGAGGTTTGGGTGATCAGTTCAAAGGATCAAGCTTCGATCAATACCAGAATCTGCTCAAGAAGTGTAGGATTGCTTCATTTAGATCATAACTGAAGTTCTATCATTCGCACCTGGGTGCGAGCACATACAGTTTGCATTGCATTAACTGGTTCATCTAATTGCTAGGCTGATGCCTTTTTCTTTTGGAAATGGAAAGTTCGACTTAGGTTTATGGTTACACTGACTCTTCCAGGACCTGCTCAGTTATTTTAGCATGTTGCTCCAGTCCTACACGTCGACTGATACGTCACGATTCATCAGTAAAATGTAGTTCAACGCCATAAAAGTCCCATAAAAGTCTCAAAAAGGTCAATAAGTCGATAAGTTAAAAACCTATGTGTCCGAGGCCAAAAAGTTCAAAAATAAATGTAGTCAGACTATTATAATGTCTCAAAATTCAAGCATTTTAGCCTATGGTTGGTGCCAGCCAGGTGCCAAAAGTTGGAAAGTTGAAAAGTTGAACTACATTTTGCTGATGTTGATTATACCGACTACATGGCATATACTTCAAGTTGCTTCTCATACATATTGGATGGTTGTGGCTTAGTTGGTGACTTTGCTGCCCATCGCATAAGCAAATGGAGCTCTCTTTTACGACAGATCGCAGGTTCCACGGAATAGTATCACACGGTCCCAAGATGGAACGCCGGGCCGGGCGAGGCAAGGAAGTAAGTTGATGCCAATCACGGAACCCACAAGGAACGATGCGTAACACAAACATCAACCATCGGAATGATTAGGCACTGGTATAGGGAACGATCACGAGTTTACAGTCCCAACCTAAAAAAAGTCGCGACAAGACCATGTTGTGCTCTATTTGTCCAAACTTGACCCCGG
>QLOY01003146.1:0-11897 GCA_003313965.1 Megacollybia marginata
TCTCAGATCGAGGACCCCAGACAGTAGCCAAAGCATGGGACCAAATATGCAAACAACTCGGTATCAAGCGGCATCTATCCACAGGTTATCACCCAGAAACAGACGGTCAAACGGAAAGGGCAAATCAAGAAGTGGAAGCATATCTTCGCCTATTCGTCAATTACTTGCAAGATAATTGGAGCGAATGGTGTGCCATCATGGAATTCAGTTATAACAATCGAGTTCATTCCATGACGAAACAATCACCCTTCTTTACCGATCATGGTTATCACCCTTACACCGGAACAGAACTACAGAGAGATCAAGTACCTTCAGCCACAGAATGGGTTAAAAGACTCTCTAACGCACGACAAGAAGCGGAAGCTGCCCTAGCCTTAGCAAAAGAGGCTATGAAACAACAGTTCGACAAACACCGCTCTGCGTCACGAGACTACAAACCCGGAGACTTAGTCTGGCTAGAAGGGACAAACATCAAAACCCAACGACCTGCCAAAAAATTGGATCATTTGCGACATGGACCCTTCGCAATCACAGAAAAGGTGGGACAAGCGGCGTATAGACTCAAACTACCGCAAAACCCCACTTGGCGAAGGAAACACGATGTCTTCAATGAAAAACTACTCAAACCTTTCATCAAACCCTCCTTCGACATCCAACCTAACGAACCACCACCACCACCTGATTTAGTCGAAGGAGAAGAGGAATTTGAAGTCGAAGCCGTCATAGACAGTCGCAAAAAAGGTCGCTATATTGAATACCTGGTCAAATGGAAAGGGTTTTCCGATGCCGAAAACTCCTGGGAACCTCGCGGAAATGTCCGACATGCCGAAGAAGAAGTTGAAAACTTCCACAAACAACATCCACACAAACCGAAACCAACATCATTCAATCGAGGAATCATTATCACATCTAACCGAACCATCCTTGATTCCTTTAAACCAATGTTCAAATTCACAACACCATCATGGGGACCATGATCTTAAAGAGGGGGTAATGTTACGATTTCACACTTTTAGCGCCCACCTTATCAGATGCCCAACCACGTGCCTTATCAGAACCCTATTCATTTCACATTCATATCACCCTATCTTTCATTTCCCTTATCCGCTATCTCTTAAATTAACTTCTGATAGCTTATCACAAAACATGAGGCAGAGATAGCTTATCTCTTTCCCTTCGTATCTTTCCCCTCCAACCTTATTCTTTACACCCCAAGATAACCACTCAGTATTTAAACTATTAGCTAGTCGATGTATTCTTTAGTTTTGGTATTATAAGTTTCACCGAGTCTTTGAGTGGCCTGATAAGCTCTCATTTTGCTCGTCGCCTTACAGGAGCTTCATTGTTGCCCTCGTTCTTGTCACACCCCTCTTGCATCAAATCCAAGGACCCAACAGGTCATGCAATATCCCCAGTCCCATCATTTCAATCGTATCTCTTGGTTGCTTTAAATGTCAAGGCCTGCAGCCACTACAACATATCCTCCCAAATCTTGCCATCTTTCCACGGCCAAATTCAATGGCACCAGAAGCAGCCATGAATATGCCTATGATACCTGGGATGTACCTGGGTGGGGAATTGCAGCAGTAACTGGTGAACCAATTGAATCTACAACACCAGACACACAACAATAATCTCTAGTGCCCCCTAACCAGGGAGACACTCTCAAGGACAATCTCTTCACCCGCCTTCCATAATCACAATCGTCACTTCATCTATTCTACTCGTCTTTATTCTGTGGAGCAGGGAGAACCACATGAAAAACTTCGTCACATGGACTTGCACATAATGTTTTCCAATGTAAAGAGTATTGAATGATTTTATCGTTCAAGAAAAACAGGAAACATTGTCATTAATTACAGTACTTTTAGCTCGATTTTACCTATTTTATCTCAAAAAATCTCAAAAAACCAGAATTTTTTTTCCCACTGATCATGGAGACCATGATCTTGATGAGGGGGTGAAGGGGTAGTAAGGCATGTGAATGGACAAATGAAATAAGCAATGGAATAAGTCCATGAACTACTGAGATCAAGCAGTCATAGACTGAAGATCGAAGTAATGCCTCAAATGCTAGTCCCCTCGTCATTGTAGCATCGTATCTCTTATTATATTCTTTCAAATTTTTTCCTCTCTATAGTTCCAAGCTCAACTCTTTCACTAAAACTACCAACTTCGCTATTAATTACCTCCGAATCCAAAAGCACCTAGACATGGGAAATTTGGTCATTCATAAAAGACAGATGCTGTCATACATAACGTTAACCCAATTCTTCATCCAAAGTTGCAACCTGTTGACGTGAACACCTCGAACATACAGCTTACTGTCTCACTCCTCCAGAGACTTTTCACCAGCTTAACCTCTATAGCAATAGACAAGTAAATCTTGTTGTTTGCTGGGCAGCTGTCAACACTCTCCTACTCCTTGACACACATCGCTTAGCCCTTCGAGATACAGAGATAGAGGTTATCCTCCTTGTCCTTGACCTGTGCTCAGAGTTAAGGGTATATCAACGACTGTTACGCCAGCTCTCTTCTCAGTAAAACATAATCAAATATGAGCAATCCAGAGACCTCGGGGTTGGGTCTTACACTTGGCATTGCTGCTGGTGTCTGCCTTTTGATCTTTGGTTTTGTCCATGCAGTTGTACGATGGAGCAGAATGCCCTACCCACAATTACCCAATTTCAATATGGGTGCTTTGATCACAACATGCAATCCATTGAGCTGGATACCTTTCATACTGACCAAATACCCTCTCGTTCACTACCAGTCTACCAGCCCCCACATCACAGAGGGAGATCTAGTGAAAATGATTTTACCTGGGCATGAGTTGCTACTCTAGTACCATCTGAAGGAGCAGGAAAGAGTTTTTCTTTGTGTAGTAGCCAAGCTCTCATTCTCAATCAATGTCATTTTTTTTACACTCATGTCTGGTTGTCAGCATAAAACTTCACTCAGGCCATTTCTAACCTCCTATAAATGAATACACGTGACCACACCAACACTTTCTCTCAAACCCTCATCGCTCTTTCAAGGGAGCATAATGGGACGTCGACAAGGTTTCTATGACATCTTGCTTGATGATGGAACTGTATACAACACCCATAACCAGCAATTCTACAGTAAACCCATAGGGCAGTTCACTACAGAGGATATAAATGGCTTAACCAGTCGGGCACTGAAACACTACAAGAGTCACATCAAGCAAAATGACTCTGACCATCGAATCACACTGTCAGAATTCTGTTGGACAAAGGCATGGTTACTAGAAAATGGTCCAACCATGGACATGTCAACTCTACTACCATGGAAGGGAGGAAGGGTCATTCATGAACAAGTGGATCTATGTCATCCATAGATATCAACAAACCCTCTGCCCTCCTCAACAGTAACACACCAGCCATACACATTCCAAGTCAATATGCCTGGTCCACTATTCATATACCAACCACCAGGAGAAATTGTTGATGAACAAGTCTACTTGTATTTTCCCTATACTTCATCAGGACGATGAAGCCTGACAAGGGGGTAATGTTACGAACAGAATTTATCCATTAGTTTCATTTTCATTTCATTTTCATTTCCTTTTCATTTGTATTCATTTTCCATCTTATTTCCACTATATCTCAGCTTATTCCTATCTCCTATCTTCTATTTCCACATTGTCTCCATTTAGTCAGTCTTTCTCATCATTTCATATCTATATCTCTCTCTATCTCCATTAGTAGTACCTATCCATTGTCTTGGTTCTCTTATCTTTCAGGCTTACCTTTCTAGTTCTGGCTTCTTTTCATATATCATTCATGTTCCAGCCATTCCTATTGTCTTCTCCTATGCTCTGTCCATATCTATTAGTCAGGATGCTTACCTATAGCTGTGTATATAAGTAGGGGTACTATTGATGTATTCCCTTAGTCTTGATATTAGTCTTTTCTCCCACTTCTACCACTCAGAGTGACATCTAAGTGCAAGATCTCTTCAGTTATCGTCCTGGAGGCATGCTAGGTTCATGATGGAGTCCCAAAGGCAGCAGGTTATATTATGTAAGATGTGGTTCTAGTGGATGCCTGACAGAACTGAGGCCAACAATTTACTATTGGATTGAATAAGCCTAGCTGACTCTGTCTCTATGGGTGGAAACCAAATTCCATGCATTTGTTTTTGAGGATGAGTGGAATAAAGGTGGTGATGACATCATGATGAACGCTACCTGCGGAGATTGGAATAGGAAGAACGGATAGGTCAATAGAAAAGGGATTTGGGAATGGACACCCATTAGAGGTATGATTATCAAACATGGAACCAGAGGATTGAAGGAGGAAAGAATGAATGAATGAATGAAGAACATGATAGTGGGTCTGCGAAATATAAGTACAAAATGAAACAATCACTTACTTAATTGAAACAAGGGGGATATATGATGCTGTGTTGAAACTTCTGAGTAGAGGATAGCTAAGCCCGATTAATCATCAGTAGATCGGTATTGCGTAGAAACGAATGTGTAAATGTTGATGTTTCTGGAAAATCCTGACCAACGATCATCACGGCAGTGATTGCCATATCAAGTCTGTGATCCGAATTATCCAGTGGCTCAGTGCGTCAGTAACGTGGAGTGAGGCTGGTCTTGAGAGTCTGATTGTCTGGCCTGTAGAAAAACAAACGTAAGCAGTGAATGTTTACATGACCTTTGATAATGGCACCACTAAGTTCCCTCAGAACGAAAGACCCATTTGGATGTTTCTCATAGATGATGTAGGGTCCAGTGTAAGTCCACTTGCCTTTATTACCTTTGGTCTCATCCAGTTGAGACTCACAGAGCCATACCCACATCCCTTCCTCATAGTCAGAGAAATCAAACTTGTTGTGATAGCGCTTTTCCCAATCTTGTATAGCATTGATGGAGTTTTTCATTCACAGTTTCAGATTGTGGTGCTGTAACTGGAGAATCCGAATCGCAATAAGTTCTTCATGAGTGCGGACTGTATGCCAATCTAGAGTCTGCCAAGTCTCTTCAGTGATGTCAAATGAAAATACGGGATGGACTCCGTATAATAATAATAAGGGGAGAATCCAATTGCCCTTGAAACAGTTACCCAGACAGCAAAGAGACCAGCCTGTAAGTACTTGGGCCAGTTACCTTTCACATCCCCAGTACATTTAAAAATCGCATCTACTAAAGGTTGATGAGCTCTCTCAATAACAGCATTACCTTGTGGGTGATAGGCCATTGAAATGACGATTGTACAGTTATACTGAGTCTTCAATAAAGTCTGCACTTCCTTCTTGAACTCGGGACCACCATCCATTGAAATGATGGGAATGCATGCAAATCGACATATGATACTCCTATAAATAAATGACGCCACATTTGAGGCAGTTAGTGACTTGAAAGCTTTTGCCTCTGGCCAAAGAATAGTCGGTTCGACAGCATGAACAATATACTCCAGTCCACCAGATCCTTTGGGCATATGAATGCAATCAAGCTTGAAGTGGCAGAGTAAAGGGGCTTGCCAAGAGATACTGTACGGAATGATCAGTTATCGCTTTATGGACTTTTGACATTCAATGCATGACCTGACAAAATACTGGATGTCAGAGTACATGTTTGGCCAATAAAACCTTGCAGAAAGATGTGAGTACAACACATCTCTACCTTTGTGTCCACATTCATTATGCGCTTCTGCCATCAATTCTCCTCTTCTCGATTTATCCAAGATTACTAAACATGGTAACACATCAGATGACTTTTTTGGTGCAAGCCATAGACGTCCGTATTGAAGAAGAAACCTCCGACAATGTTTTTGAAAGGCCAGTCTGTCTCTGTCAGTTGCACAACTAACTGGAAACTTACCAGTTTCAAGATAACACTTGATATCTTCCCACATCGCCAGCAATTCCAAATCAGGAACTCCGAACTGATGGCACTTGACCAAGTTTGTCAGGGGAATACTTTGAATTTGAGGTGAGTAGTCAACAAATTCAAGGGATACTATTTCATTTCCTAATAAGAACTTATGTTGGACAGGTACGAGTTGTTTTGCATTGATGAAATCGTTAGGGGTCTGAATTGTCTCCAGTGATGCAAACTGCATTGCGGTGCAATAGAAAAGTGAATTGAATGCTTGAGGGTTGTAAGATGGGGTCAAAGATAAGGGAGGAAATGGTATTGAGTTGAACTGAGTGCTTTCCAACTGTGGAATTGTCAGTGGTAAGTAATTAGTCAAAATAAAAGGATTCGAAAACTTGAGGGTGAGTGAGTCAAATAAAAACCATGAAGTAGACTTGAAAGTTACACCCTGTGGCGTGTTATCTCTTGAATGATAGACCACATTGATAAAAGCATCTAAAAACTCGTCAGGACCTACTGGATCTTCATATTGCTGATCTTCTGGAGCTTCCCCACACCTTGACAGTCCATCTTCAACCTTGAACGAAGTTGCTGGCACATGATTTGGTTCGAAATCAAAAAGTTGAATCCAAGATACCCATCTAAGTATCAGTGCGTTGGGAACATCATCCGGTTGTTGGATCATTTGAGCTAGAGACAGAGCATCATGATCCAAACAAAAGTGTACTCCCCATATTCGATGTTGGAGCTCCTTCAAGGCTCAGTAAACTCCATAGACTTCCGTCTTTGGCTGACCGTAATTCTGTTCTCTTTGACCAAACGTGCAGGATCCAAATATAGCTGGGCATTTCGTTTTCTCTTCCACTTGGTAAACTGCCCATCCCGCTCCCATCCAGGATGAATCAACACTGACAACAAGCAAACCATGATCTGTTTCATGGTTAGTTCTCAAAACTGACTTAGCTAATTCATAGTTGATTTTGATTAGAACTAGCACTCTCGAAAGTCGAAACTTGAGTTCCTCTTGTGCTTGGATCGCTTCTATAGTAAGTAAGAATTCCTTGTCAGGATCTCTAAGAAGTTCCATCAGTGGCTTAGCAATTAAAGCAAACCCTCTGATCCATCTGCGACCAACTCCTGCCGTTCCAAGAAAACTCCTAATGTCAGAAACTGACCTAGGTAGAGGCCAATCGATCACCTTCTGGACTACTGACGGTTCAACAATCCATCCCTCCAAAGATACAACAGATCCGATGATTCTGAGTTGAAGAGCAGCTAACATTAGTTCCAGAAGGGGTAATGCCCCCTTGAATCATTGCAGCTAAAACACGATCAACATTCTGGATGTACTCCCAGACAAAACGCCAGATGTTGGGGTTTTCAGGGATCGGTTGATCCTCATATCTAGATCTCAGCCCAACAACACCACAATTGTCTATAAAATTATCAGCAATATCAGATACTGATTTAAGTGTGTGTTTCGTAGCTTGTTGAAACTCTTGAACTGAATTGAACCAACGTTGCTTGTTGTCTCGGACCTACTGGGGAGTGGAAGGCTTGCAGAGGTCATGAAGAGACCGCAACCCAACAAGCATCAAAACCTGAAAACATATCATAGAGACCATACATTATGTGCCCTAAAAACCACTCAGCAAATTCATTCACATTGGGAGGAAGAGATGCATCTTGGATAGTTACTGCGTTCAAGGGTTCTAAGTTGATGTAAGGACTATGCTGAATGCAAGCCTGAGATGTATAGACAGATATGGCTTGTAGAAAAACCCTTGATAAGAATACCAAGGTAAACCCTTTGGCTATGCCCTCTGCTGGATTGTGGGTTTAGGTGAAGGTATCGGCGAAGCCTCAGTGGAGTGAGGGCCGATACCCAGTTAGAGAGGAGTTAGAGAGAATAGAGTATTGAGTGTAATCCAAGTTGATTTCTAAACTGAAGTATACAACACTGCTGCTAGGCTTATATACTAATGACCATGCTATCTACTTTAGTCAATAATAAAGAAATATCAAAAGGAACTGTTTATGAATGTTATATAATATGAATGTTGGTAAGAGTAATGAATGCAAGGATATAAACGGAACAAAGAATAGATATAATGAGAACAAGGGCTCTTTAAGGGCCAGTTGATTAGTCTAAGTGCACGGATGTAACACGCTGGCACGTTGGATCCCATAGTGAGTGAAGAATGTCTGTAGGCTAAAAAGTAGAATGGTAGAATCTATTGATTCAACCACAACATTGAAATACAATGTGTTGCTTAGGATAGGGTGGAATTGGTCAGGTGTGTCAGTCGGACAAACCTTTAGGATAGGAGTCAACACGGAAAACCTCAGATTGTCCTGTGGTGGTCATCACTGTGGAAAAGGTTGATAGTCTATAGTTAGACTAGGATCTAGAGGTCATGTTGTTGGTTATCGATTTGGTGGTTGGATGGATGAGGTAAATGATACCTCGGGTAGCTGTAAATGATAGGCACATTAGTGTTGTGATAACTTAGCTCAGTTTTGGGCTCATATTTGCTCAATAAACTCTGTGGTTGATAGCTCTGAGATGAAAGTAAAAGTCAAAAGATGGATTCATTACTAATACAACCATATGAAACTGTAAATACAAGTGACCATCAGTTATACTTAAAATAGAAATGACCATCAGTTATCCTCAATCCTTCACACTGGCTTGCCATCAGACAAGATACAACTGGTTAGGAATGATTGTGAGGTTGCCTGAGCCTCAAACACACTTGCCAAAGGTGTGGATCAACCAGAAGGATGGTGTGGATGATCTGGATATTGGTTCATCTCGAGTCGTATGTATAGAATTGTAAGTAAGTTGAAATAGTTGGAATGTTGAGATATGAATAATTGGATTTGTGGGAGTTGGATAGTCAATTGATGGAGATTAGTGATGTGGTGACAGAATAGTCGATATAGCATATGATTAAGATCATGCTGGGGTCGATGTACAAGATGAGGAGTGTTGGGAAAATGTTGAAGGAAGGAGGAGTCGATCTGTGGGGTCAATGACTCTTCCACAACACTGTTCTGTCTTTGTCTGTATTCTGCTTTCTTTCTTCATTTCCTCACAGTTTTATACTCCCTAGAACCTTCTAAGCACCTGACTTGTACGTGTATGTGCCATTCTGATTCCTCATCCTTTTACTGCTGTAGGAGTGCTGTGCTGTTGAAGTGTGTCAAACTGGTCGAGTAATCTCGGCAGGACACGTTGATCCTACTTCTAAGCGATGGCTGAGTACTGCCGGTGTCGTATCCATGTACCTAAGACAACTTAGTTAGTAGGCAGTCTTATTGTGCACCTTCTGAACAGGGCCCCTCTTTTAGATGGTTCCCTGGTACTCTCTTAGAAAGCCCACTGGTAGTAGTTCTTACTGTCAGGACTTTCTTAACTCTTTCACCTGAGGTGACTTTACACTTGTCAGCATATTGCCTGATCGATCATTCCCTAAGCAAACTCGTTGTCTTAAGACATTCCCAATTTCGTTCTAAGAGATATGACTTCGATGCCGGAGGCTGGCTATTTTGTTCTTTAGACTTTTGTTATGATGTATACTGTGGTCAAGGTGATGATGAGTGACTTAGATACAATTGACCAAGCCTTAGGCCCAAGCCAACTTGTCTTAAGTCTGATTTGACTGCCCGTGGGAGTGATGTACTCCACAATTGACGCCACATGCCTCTTATGACATGGGGTACCTTCTAACCTATAGGCTAGTCTCTTAGAGGGTCTTCCTCTTTTTTAGGAGATGCCTGAAATTTGCCTTAGGAGGTGTTTTGAAAGATTTCCAGCCTTTGCCAACTAGCGGTCTTATCATTGACTTAGAAGTAGTACATGCAGGAGTGGTTCTAGTACTTGGACATCGGATGATTATTCCATCAGTCTATATGAATCTAGAACTACCCTGTTGCTTGTTATCAAACTGATACTTGTGGTTATACATGACCTGACTAGTGGGGAGACGAATGTGTAACCTTCTCCGAGTCAAGGGCAGTTTGACCCTGACAACTGAAAAGGGATACATGTCACCCAAGTATAGGCCATTCTAGAATTCAATTGCTCCAAAGGTTCTGAAACTGACTGACATATGATCGACCAAAGATTCCTCTACCCACTGTAAAGGATTAGAATGGTTGTCCATAAAACAACCAGGACCAGCATCTTGGGTATATACAAGTTGTGACACCTCACACACTTGGCTAATATACTGTAATTTACACAGTGACATGATCTCAACATACCTGGATACTATATTAGGTAGTTTATGTAATTCAACTAGGTATGAGTTCAAGTTATTGGGGGGATTAATTTGGGTGTGGCCTTACAAAGTTAGGAAGTTATATGGCCATCATAGCCCTAACTTTTTCGAGGTTCCTGCTCAGTCACACACACCATCATCAGGTTATGGGGGGACCACTTAACCCTCAAACCCAGTGCCATCACATGCTTCTCAGAGTTACCTTATCAGGCTGATGATGCCCAACTGTGTTTAAATTAGCTGAGTGTGTAATTATATCATGATTTAGCCAAGTGTAACATTTCGGTAATACACCAGCATCTTTCAACATCAACAAGTACATATCTTAACAAAAGTAGGCAGACATCAAGCTCAAAGGGAATCTAGAAGAAAGCTGATAGGGAGCAATGATTGATCTAGAAACCAAGGACATTGATAAGCAGGGATTGGCTCAGGAACGGGAATGTTCCCATCAGAAGCCAAGGATGACTGATGGTCTTGGAAGAGTTTCACCTATTTTGAGCATGCTTGGCAAGGGTATAAAAGGACAGCTGGTTAGGGTAGGAAACTTCAAGTTGTTTGCCTGATCTGGGCATTGTAGGAGTGATACGTCAGCAATCAGTGACTGTATTAGACTTCGTGTGATTCCAGATTTGCTTGCTCAGGATTTGTCCTTAGAGTTGCGACTTGATTTGTGTTTGATTTTGTGTTATATTGTTGAACTGTCATTGGTTCAATTGAACTGAATTGTCATACTAAAGCTTAACCTGTTGTGATATTGATTGAGTCTCCCATCCACATCCACTTCTAGAAAGTGCACAAGCTTTCAACTGATTAATAGAACCACTGGGTTGATATAGGTCAAAGTCAGTTTTTCCTGATGCACAAGCCATTGTTATTCATACAAGTACATTCACATGAGTTCTAGAAACCTCACAAACCTTTTTCCTGAGTCTCACACCTTTGGAACATTAAAGTGGTAGTAGTGTGTCTATCCACATTGGTGTTCTTCCTGCAGTGCTCTCTGTTGGGTTGATCATTGATTAGTCATCAACTAGCCCCACACGCTAGCTTCACTTTTGGAATGCATTCCTCATCATCAGCTTGCAGTAAATCCATCAAATCATTCATGACAGCCAGTTCAGACCCAATATTCTCAGCAACATCAACACATCATCAATGTCTGTCAAGCCTGTCTTTGATAGTCCCCAAGGAATGGAATGCAGATTCATTTCACATTCTTGTGCTGCCTCTCTCCCTTCCTCTGTCTTTTTGCATGTTTTTTCCTTGGTAAGCCATTCATGGCTCACATTCCATGGCTGGCACTTCTTATGCAGACAGTGGACCTCCATCCAAAAGGAGATGATCCACAGAGTAAAGGATGTGATGGTGCTGTTGCCTAGATGAGCATAGTGTATAGAAGTATATCCTTCCTTCCATGCCTGTCATGATTCCACCTGGATGGCCTGGATAGTTTTTTGAGGAGATATGGCCATGTAGCATAGTTGCTGTATCATTTAGTTGTTGGTTGCAACAGGAGCTGCTTTGGAGAAGAACTACCTCACATCCTTGTAGAAGACAGAGCTGGTAGCATTCACAAAGTGAATGAATAGTTTTGTTTATTGGGTAGTAGGTTCACAGAAATACCAATTGGTATGGCAAGCACAAGCTTCACAGCTTCATGCTGGGAAGGTGTCAGTTTCCCTTTTTCAGCCATCTGTTAGGTGCCATGCAAGGAACTGGGTGGCACATCCGCAAACACTATATATAAGTGATGCGCT
>QLOY01003149.1:0-27155 GCA_003313965.1 Megacollybia marginata
TTCTGCACAGAAGCATCATCATTTGCCAAAGGGCCACGAACAGTACATGGATGGTAGGATGCAAGTGTCGGATCAGGATCCAATGGAAGTTCTGTGTTGATGGTATCATCTAGGAATGACACAAGGCGCTGAGTAAAGTCCACATCCTTATCTTCAACAATTTTTTTCTTTATCTCATCGGGATTCAGGCCGCCTTCAACCCAGATCATCATATGACAATGTAAGGTACCTCTTCCCTGTGCCTCAACAGTTCCATAATATGCTTTGACTTTGCCTAAAATACCACCATGCTGATTTTTGCCCTTTTTGTCATACCCAAGAACTGCATGAATGAAGGCTTTCATATACAGATTGAAGAACTTTGCAGCAACAGCTGGATTTTTTGCAACAAGTAGCGCTTGTTCGTGGTAGTGATGATCTGAAGGTAAGCACACATCAATGTCAATGTCCAATCCAGCTAGAAACCTAACGAGAGGGTTGTAGACATCAGCAGGATTGATGGTGACATAGAAATGGGGTAAGCCTTGGTCAATAATTAATGCTTTAATCTCATTACGCATCGTCACTTTGCTTGCAACCGAGCCTGGCATGTGTGATGTGACCACTTTCACCTCTCTCATAAGATTAAGAACTTTTCTCTCTTCTTCAGAATGTGCAGTCACAAAATCACCACGGGAAACTCGCTCTGTTACAATGTGGATGGTCTCCAGTGATAGTTCAGCAAACTGGGCAGCGACAGCAGGAAAGTTATCTTTCCGAGTCTTCAAACATGTGCGAAGTAACATCTCTCTGCGTTGCAGAATGTTGAACACAATAAACATAAATGAGTAGTGCAGCTGGAAGCGCTGGTCTCTCAATGAAAACAAATGTCTGGCATACCGCTTGAGTGATATAGGGTTTGGTCTGTTCAGATCATCAGAGCCTCCGATACCATACGGGAAAAGAGTCGGATAGCACATTGGCAACATGGAAGGGTTGTCAAACTCATTGATGGCTTGTGAACCTCTGGCTACCTGTATGTAACCTTTTCCCTTTCTTTTCATATGACGAAATGCAGCAGCTCGGAGATCATTCGAAGTCGCTGATCCATTAACATCAGAGATCACCACATTTTCAAAGGCAACTGATTCGTTTTCGGGTGACTCCACATCAGCATCAGTTGATCTCGAGATACTTGAATTGTCATAGCGGGAAGTAGCCTCGTCTACTTGGCTGCTCGGAACCACATGCTCTATATGAAAGGGAAGGATCGGGTTTTCTTCAAGCTGCTGCAACACAGTCTCGTTGATTTTGATATCCTTGTAGTGCCTGTTGTGCTTCTTCAACCAGACCAGCGCATCATGTACTTTGTGCCCTCTGACAGCTAAAGGTTTTGCCTTTTCTCGCAGCCACTCATCGGTAGGTTTCGTAGCCCCAACAAAAAGCACACATAATGGTGTTGTTATTTCTTCAACAGTAGGAGGCAAAGACTCTGCAACAGCAGATGGATTTTGGGGATAGATGATAATATGTCCCTTCATTCCTCGCTGGGAGGTACTTACAACAATATTCTGATTGTCTTCCTTCAATTGAATGACCCAACATTGAGCTCGACAACGTGCAATCATCGCCTCTTCAACAACTGTCAAGTCTTGCAGCTCTGGTGGTACAGGTCCAAGATAGAGTCTATTTGAGAGAGCAAGTGCAGGTACCTCCTTACGCTTCAAAGAGCCAGCACAGGCCTTACAGACAGTTAGGTATATTGTGTCATCTTCTGTCTGGCAAACACCAGCCGGGTCAACGAGAACATCTTTCAGCGGCCCTTCAACATATGGCATCGGAGGCTGCAAAACATCTGGATCCAACCACCTATCTTCGACGGCTTCTATATCGTCCTCGAACATGTCTGGCCGCTTCAAGAAGTTTAAATCTACGTCATTGATCAACAATCGAGAGGAATTTCTCTTTGGTGTTGATATGCTGCATGACGCGCACGTTATAGTAGCTAGAGTACGCTTTGAAGTCAGTTCTTTGAAAAGAGTAGTGACTTTGTCCTTGAGATCGGTGCCTATTGTCTGCGGCCATTGTTGACGTGTATCCACCATCTGCTGAAGATCATCTGAGGCTTGAGATTGCATCACTCGACTCTTGCCTTTTAATGCAGATTTTAGCCAGCGCGAAAGCTTTGAACGCAATTTTGATTTTGTGTCGGTCATGTCCCAGGATATGCTAAGCATCTTTGCTAGCCTGCGTGCTGCCTTCAGAGACATCTTGCCAAGCCCTGCAGAGACTGCATACATCTTAAAGAGTTCAGGTTGTGCAGGCATATCATTCTGCGCAAGAAACTCAGCAACTGCATTCCCGCACATTGTTGCATCTGACATCGAAATCATCTCTTCATCGTTGATGATGACATTTTGCATACAACGACCATGTACGAGGTGTTCAATGATCAGATCCTTAACATCGTCCTTCTTTAAATTAGTACTGATATCAATACCGTGGGCTTTGGCTATTGACACTGCAGACGAACGAGACATGTCTTCAAAATCTGTCGAGAACATGTCACGAAGTTGCGACTCGTTCATTCTTTTCGTTTTACGGAAACTCTTGATTTTCTGTTTAGCATCGCGTCGGGTGTTACAATGTTGACTGGACGTCAATGATGCGGTACGAAAGTCGATAGCGTTCGCAATGGCAATAAGTTTGGATGGTGGTAACTTCGACATGTCATCCATATACAGAATCAAAGAGTCAACAATGGCATCTGAGAGGCAGCGAACATCTGAAAATCCTGCAGATATTTCTTTACATGCAGGTCGAACCGAAGCATCGGCTGGAGCTAACGACTTACAGCAATGCCCATGAATAAGATGTTGAACAATAACTTGGCTGATCACAACATTGGAAACATCATCAGTGAACTGCAAGCCATGGAGGGATGCCAGATAACGAATCTGTTCTAGACCAGTATGAAAAACAGATGTGCGGACACCGGTTTGCTTCACTTTGAAAAAATTATCCTCAACTATGCCGACACCACGGGTACGAAGCGTATGGGGGGGGACAACATTGTTTATTGTTGATCGCGAACTAGAAGGTACATTTGACAAATCTTCGCTGCGACTAGCAGGGGAGGCACTGACATGCGAACAAAAAGGACAGCGAGCGTCCAACTCGTCAACAACATGCATGGGTTCTCCAAAGTTCATAGTTTCACTCATAGAGCGTGCATCATTTAAAGTTTCATCAAAATTTTCGACATTTAGACATTTATGAAGAGAACCATCCTCTCCCGATCCTGTGTGAAAATCAGGAGCAGGAGGGAGGGTCGCTGATGATAGAGTAAGCGGAGAAGAGAGCAAACACTATACACATACATGCAACATTGCGTTGAGCAAGCTGGATCCAATCCCGGCCAAGTACGAAGGAAGCACAGAGTGGCAAACAGGTAGGTAAAATAGAGAGCGGTGTCGAGAACAAAGCTCCCTCAGAATCAGGACCGGAGACCGTCACAGGGAGAATGTCAAGACCTGTGTGGTAAGAGGCAGGGGAGTCGGGATCCACGAAGACATCAGAAAGCAGTCCGTTGATGTGGAATTGGGACATCGAAGTGAATGGCAACAGATGTTCAAGGGGTACAAAACTGAGGGGAAGAAACAAAAGCAGCGAATTGTCATGGTGGCCATATATAAGCAGAAAAATATGTCATTATTGACATCATCATTAATCAGCATCTGGAATGAAAAGAGCCGGAACGGTCCAGAAGGAGATACGTCATATCGGTGGATCTTTGAAAACGGGTGCATGTAGACCCACTACTAAAGTAGCGGGAATAATGCATGGGCTAAATTAAGCGAGGGTCTTTGGAAACACGATTCTGATCAGATAACCTCAGCTCAGCTATTGCTCAAGGAATATGTGGACGACATTGATCTATTTGAGGATGTGATTCCAGAACCAGGTGTCCAGCAACTGTGCTTTGCGTTGAAAAGGGTTCTGTTGGGTTTAAAGGATAAAGTCATTGAGATTGGAATGGACGCTACCTGTAATCAATTTTTTTTTGCATAATCTGCATCTAACAATTTACAATTTAGATAACACCAACTCATTGAATCTGGAATTATACTCAATCATGGGCAAATATGATGGAGCAGGGTTTCCACTCACTTATTGCCTACTGATCACAGCTGATACAGTTAGCCAAGGGAAGTGGACAAGAGTGCTCTATGCATGGGGTAAGATATTGAAAGACAGATATCAAATTATCCCCCGATTTGTCCATGTTGACAAGGACATGGCTGAAATTAAGATGGTAAAGGAGCTATGGCCAAGCACCAAAATCATGCTCTGCTGGTGGCATATGAGCAAGGCAGTCAAGAAAAGAATCAAGTCAAGAAAGCTTACCACAACACCCTATAATCCAAAACGTGCCCATGAAGTGTGCAACTTCATTGATATTGACTTTGTCCCATTTGGAAAGGCCGATAAAGATGAGTATGAAGGGGGTAAGTTAGAAGGTGCTTATTTAGATGGATACATGGAGAACGAACTGCCAATGGGCTCTGTGCAGCCATGGGTCGGTCAGACAACAATTACACTTCCTCCCAAAAAACCACGTCCTCAAACTCGTAGTTCAACTCGCAAGGCAGCCCTGACAGAGGACTCTCACTCTGATGATGATGAGACTGATCAATCAGAGTCTGAGAATGAAGATGATGGATGATGTGTTTTCTGCCAATGGGAATACCAGATGGAGGTTGTTGACATGCTCAGTGATGCATACAATGCACATCCATTCATTCCTGGATATGCGGCTCCACATCCGACTGCAATCTATCAATGGGCAGTTCAGCGCATCTATTGTTTTGAACATGATTTACGTGAGCTCTGGGCATACCTACTGTATGGATGAATTGGCTTCACCCAGAGCGATGGAAACTTTGGGCACGATCAGCCAATCCAGATGAAATGTCAATTCTGAAGACCACCATGATACTGGAATCACAGTGCATACCTTATTCCGAAAAATCATTAACTTATGGTGTTTAGCTGGCAAAAAATCAAGGAAGAATATATTCACCACTTCTCCAACCCACATGTGGATCTACTTGTCTGGATTCTTGTTGCAAAGCTGGCACCAGAATACTACAAACGGATAGAACAGGTCTTGAACTCTATTAGCCGCTTTAGAGACGAGTTGTCGTGGAGAAAGGAGTTTAAAAGGCAATGGAAGAGCTGTCTCACCAAATCAACAACACTTGATGCAAATGAAGATCGTTACCGGCCAGACCCTCTATGCTGGGTCTGTACCTGCCCAGCAATGGTAAAAAGTCGCTTCTTGATCTGTAAGCATCTCATTCAGTCAGTACACCCTGTGCACCCACTGTTTTTCCATGTCGTCTTCTGTCGGTGCACACAGCCACTCTGGAAACATGAGCTTCTTGTGCCTTTCGACCAGCCCCCTCCTCCTCTACCTCGTGTCACTCTGTCAGACATTCCGAATGATGATGATAATGATAATGTAAACAACCCTACCAGTGTGCAGGCAACACCCATGGAAGAATCCAGAGGCCCGAGGCCACTCAATGATAGGGAGGAGATGGAGTTCCTCAAGCAGAGACAGTCATTTCAGGACAAGATTACTCACTATGCAAACCTACTTGAAGAGTTTGCTGACAGGTATATACGAGTTGTGACACCTCACACACTTGGCTAATATACCATAATTTACACAGTGACATGATCTCAACATACTCGGATACTATATGGTATTTTATGTAATTCAACTAGATACAAGTTCAAGTTATTGGGGGGGGATTAATTTGGGTGTGGCTTTACAAAGTTGGGAAGTTATATGGCCATCATAGCCCTAACTTTTTCGAGGTTCCCACTCAGTCGTGCACACTGTCATTGGCTGCCTGAATTTTTATGGGGGGACCCTCGAACCCAGTGCTATCATGTGCTTCTCGGAGTTACCTTATCAGGCTGATGATGCCCGACTGTGTTTAAATTAGCTGAGTGTGTAATTATGTCATGATTTAGCCGAGTGAGTAAGGTGTAACATTTTGGGAATACACCATTTGACAGGGAGACAGCTGCTGCAATGTTTTGGTGGTCAAGGCCTCAAGAGAGTGAAAAATCATAAGAATAGAATGTATTCAAGCTTGTCATACAGTTGTATATGATTTAACCACTAATTTGGATGGAACTTGAGGCCAGAAGACCTGATTCGAGTGGCGAGGGCAAAGTACAGATATGGGTCACATGATGACTCACGTGCAGTAGGGGTATGATTGCACAAGGCTTGTCCTTATCATTGTGTCATGCTGAGTGTCATGCTGACGGAGCGGCCAAATCCACTGTATCGAATCCAAAATTCTGAATGGATCTCATTGAATCTCTGGTGAATCTCTGGTGAATCCTTATCTCAAGTCACCTAATAATTATAACTCAGGGCCAGGCGGCAGATGTTCATCGCCAACTATCATCAGCTCTGGTGATCGGAAATCCTTGATGTTCACCTCATAGCACAAGTATCTGACAGAATATTGAGTGCTCTGACTTAAGAGTCTCACATCGTACCTCTATGGACAAAAATATGAGAGAATTTATCTTAGTCATCTGGAGTCTAACTCTTTATGCTTGGTTGATATGTTTATCTACTGCAAGCATGGACATACAGCAGCTGAGTTCCCATAACGAGACACTGCCCATATCAGCTGAATGGTTGGTTCAGGAGTATAAGAAGATACTCAGCATTACAACTAAGAACTTTTGTTTGCAGACTCGATCTCAAGTTGCTATGAAGTGGGCTTTGCTATCTCTCCTCACTATTGTCACTACTAGTGCAGTCTTTGCTGCTCCTGTGGTCAGCAATTGTCCCTTTCACTATGGTATGAGCTTGTAGGCTGACCAGTCACCACATCTACGATGCTAGGATAAATGCAATGAACTCGATGCCAATGAACCTCCTCTTGCAATTGCTTGGGCTAAAGTCGTAAGGGATCCCAAGTAACCTCTATTGTTCTCCTTACCATTGTAATAGGATAAACGCAAACTTGACACTGACGAGCCTCCCCTTGCAATTGCTTGGGCCAAAGTGGTAAGCACTATATTTGTGTATCGCTATCCACCCTGACATGACATTAGAATAAACATGAGCTTGATGCTGATGAACCTCCACTTGTGATTGCCTGGGCTAAAGTAGTAAGCACTACTTTAATGTATTGCTTTCTACGTTAACATCACGTTAGGATAAACGCAAGGAACTTGATGCTGATGAGCCTCCCCTTGCTATTGCTTGGGCTAAAGTGGTGAGTGCCATCTGAAAGTAAATGTCTTCTTTCTCATTAATGGACTTGATAGGATTAGACTCAAAGCGGAGGAAAACCTGCAATATAGTCATGATGATGTACAATCTGTTGAATCTCAAGTGTGTTAACCCTACTAACTCATTCTCGGAATCTCTGTATATGACCCCCAGTGAGAATTCATCCGTCTCCAGCCAACTCCAGCCAACACAAGTCTCAAATACTGTCTCCAGCCAACAACTGCCAACCACAGCCAACTTCAGTACATTGTGTGCTGTCATTATGCCATTATATCTATGGCACCAGCTGGGTGATTTACCATGATTAGTCCAAATTGCCATCAACAGCTAACTTCAGCCAACACCAGCCAACTCACTTAGTGCCACTAAGCGAGTTGGCTGGTGTTGGCAAACGGTGATAGAATTCTCACTGGGTATGACCATTCACTGGTAAGTATTAACTGGAAGCATCTCACATTTAACTAGATATTATTCTGGTGTACATAATTAAAGAGCTGAAGTGCCGTACTTATCCACTCCAACCTATGTACTATATAGCACTAGCTATTAGCCTGCTCTATAAATGGTCCTGTCACATCTTCATTTGCTATCTTGGCTTGGTACCAATTAAAGGAATGGATCATGATCAAGTGTGTGAAGTTAATGGATAGGGATCAAATTGAAACAAAAGGTGAAATGAATGTGGTTCAAGTTTGGCAAGAGTTGCCAAAAAAGGTATCCATAAAGTCCGATGCCCCGGGTGTAGCTGGTAACGCTCCAGTTTAGTCAAAGATCTCCATTTCGCCAACTTAGGAGGTAACCCAATGAAGTCATATTCGGAAATTTTGAGCCCAAGGAACCTGTTTCATTAAATGATATTGCACAACGCTGCAAGAGCGCTTCTCGGAGAACAACACTGTCAGCAATCTCCACCGAAATCACAATCACGAATCCTACTGACAGAATTCAAGACTTTGTACAGTTCACGTCTAAGATAGTATGCACTTGTGCTACGGCATTGAAATTATAGACATGCATGGGACAAAACGGAAGCAAGAACTGGACGACGAGGCCAGTATGTCTGATGATACCCAGTTATTCACACTATACTCAACTCTGTCGAGGATTCTACAAAACCCTATAGGCAGGGTCATGTAATGAGCTGGGGAGGCATCAGAAGTAGTGAGAAGAGGTAGGAGAAAATGGAGTGGAATGGTATAAGTGTGCTATGGAGTGGTATAGAGCGTTATGCGAATGACTTACCATAGAACGTGTTCAGAATGCAACGGTTGCACCAAACGCAGCGGAACAAAGCGAAAATGGCCACAAATTGCTGATACTTGTGGCTAAAACAATTTTCTTGCCAGTTAAGGATCAGCAAATGCGAAACAGAGAGGTGTGATAAGCAAGGGGGTACCGGAACAGCAATCCTGTACCGTGGGTTGGTAGGTAGGTTCAGCCATCAGGCCATTAATTTTTTTTGTTGACCCTCCTTGAACTCGAAATTTCTAGGGCTCTGAAGAGCTATCTATTCCCAGGAAGTATATTAAACAACTACTCTACAACTTTCAAGCCAATTTAGGTCTTGTACAGGCTGCTGGCCCCAGCTGGGTGATCCTGACATACAAGGGTCACAAGACCCAGCTTACAAAGCTGCTATATATATATTAGACATAGAAGTTGAATTTCTCTAATGAATATAGTTACTACAACTATGTTGATAGTCACTGAGGCCTTCCAAAGGTAAATGTCTAAATTGGGGTGACAGTTACCGCTTTAGGCCTCAACGTCATGGTTCACATCACATGTGATCACGTGTCGGTAGGTAGGTTCACTGAGAAAGCCCTTAAATTTTTATACAACCCCTGTTCCTTCACTTTTTTTCCGGCACCCCCTTGGTGATAAGTAGTATCAAAACAGGGAGGTCGGTTGGATAGGAATGGTTTGATAATCGATTTCTGATGCGATTCAGGCACGTGGTGTGACCTGCAGCCCAATGATGTAACCAACATGCCTTTTCCCAATGCCAATACCCACACCGCAGCCAGGCTTTGTCCATCTCATACTCGAGGACCCATTCTACCTTGAAATTCCTATTCAAACTGTCTCCCGTCTTTGTTTGAAACCTCTCAAATATCTGTGCTTCATTGGTTGGTGTGTGCTTGGTGTATTGGGAGAACTAGTTGATCAGGTGTGAAATGGGACTGACCTGCACGGTACATTGGTGGATCAAGGTATCTACAAATACAGAATTCCTGATCCAGACATCCTTGCTCGTGTTGTGCAACTCGACTACATCAAATCACGATCTGATAGCCAGAGTGTCCTATCAACCCTGACATCCGGAAGAGCCCACCTTCGCAAGGAAGTTCTAGCTCGTGACAGACATTGCGTGTGGACAGGGGTAGGTAAAGGGGTTGCCATGCATATTCTTCCTCATAGGCTAGGTGACAAGGTACTTATGTTTTCTTTTTCTTTTGCTGGTATACTACTGTGGGAGACTGTTGGCTAATATATTGTTGCAGTTGCTCCAGCACATTGTCAGCAATCGACGCCAGGAGGAGGACCTCAGCTCATTTCTTCAAATAGATGATATTCACAATGCCATCTTTACTGCCACAGACATTTACTATGATTACTATGACCCACAAGAAGTAGTTATTCTTAAGGTTTACTTACCTGCCTTCCTGTCGACTTGTCTCATCCATGCAAGACCCCAACGCCTATCCTGGAAATGACAGATGTACCTATTCGACACACATGTCGTAGGGTGTTACCCGTTGGTATCAGCTACCCCTCAGAATCACGATATCACCCCTACATGCACACATTTGCCTTGAGCCCTGTCTGCAGCCAGCAAAACCAGATACATTCTAACTGTCTACAGCCAGTACTCATGCACATAGACCCCATCATGGCTGTAGCCAGCTTGTCTGAGTCTCCTTTGGCTGCAGCCATGTAATGGCTAGTTGTCACTGGCTACAGCCATCAGCAACTCCATGTGGGACAGCTTTAACCCAAAAAGGTATTTGCGCCCTCTTAGTCATTATGCGCTGCTTGACCTAAAGGGTTTTCCATCAATTGCCATCATGCCATCTCACCGGCAAAACTTTGGCTGTAGCCATACAACCATTTCCTGGCTACAGCCAATTGAGGTCTATTAGATACACCCAACGTACATGTTCCATTTATGGTGCTATAGCTCAGTGGTAAGCTCTTGTCAGAAGTAGCTACTTCAGGTACTTTTTTCAACTCCCGATATGATCCCTTTTTTATTTGTCCCCCACTGCTCCGCACTGGCAACCATGTCAAACATATTTAGACAGACACGAATATATTCTACTCTATCTCAATGGAGACTTTATTTAAATTTGCCAGTTCAGGCACAGCTGTCTGAACCACTTTTTGCTTTGGCTCCTCCCACATTGTGCAAAATGTCATTGTGACACTTTTCAACAACACTGACTGACACAAAGCATGAGTGTTTCTTCCCGAGACTAGCTCCACATCTTCCGACCCTTCAAGATCCTGCCATTTCAGCCACCAATCTGCCTTAAAATACAAGAAGCACAACACCTGCTTCATCTCCTCATGGACTAACATGACTTCTTCCTTCCAGCGGATCTTGCAGGTCCACACTTTGCACCACTCAATACAGACCGCTAAGAGTAACATCAAAACATTGTCATATCCCCAAAATGCATACCTTCATGGATAGCCTCCTCCTCGTCTACATTGGGACCCCCCAATGATGTCCAGATCCATGACAGACACTTCTTTCACTCCCATGATGCCGCAGCATGCAGCTGGCTGCACTCCGACCCCAATCGTCCCAGACGAACAAGTGATGCTCCATCCCCTAACTGTTCTTCATCCAATGTCAAGTCCGAATCTAACAATTCCCTGAATGCATGACAGCATTCCTCTCCCCCTAATGCAATCAATGCCTTCTGTCCTTGTCGGTACTTTGCAGCCACCAACGCAATCTTCACCCCCACTGCCTCAATCTCCGTCCTCGACCGTGTAGAGTTGAACTGGCCAGTGACATGCACATTACAGAAATGAATGAGGTGAGCCTTTGTGTGTAGTCAACGCCACAATGTGACAAGGGAACAGCGACACTGAGCCTCTTGCATACGCTCCTCCATCTGCACCAAACCCGTCTTGCACCCTGTCACCCACTCTTGTGCCGGCAGCTCGGAAGGCAGATAAAGTCTTTGTTGCTCGGCAAACAACGGCTTAGCCTCAGCATCCCATTTCCTCTCATCTTCTTCTCTAGCCTTCATGGCAGCCAGCATGTAAATCTCCTGCAAAGATACAAACTGTTTGAATTTCCCCCAAAATCGTAAACGTGAGTTTTCCACAGCGACCTCTTTCATCACAGCATCCACAGACACCAGTCTCAGCTGGCTGCTGATCTTTTGTCTGAGTCTGAGTCAACAAAGCATCGTCACAGTGCACACAACTCACTGAAGACCTTCCAACTGCATCCCTAATGTCAAAAAAGCTGATGCAGATGTTCCATGCAAAGGGGCCCTCTTCCGCCTCCCTCACCTCTTCCTTCTTCAGCTCATTCAATAACTGAGCTTCTGCCAATCCTTCTAAGCAGTAATGTCAGCTGCTTGTAATCATGAACATTGAGTGTACACACCATCAATACTTGGCTGATACGGGTTCAGCTTCGACACATCCTTTACCCAACCATCCACCATGGTCTTCCAATCCTCTTTGACGTCAGTAGAAAGTGTTTCAGATAGAGCGTCAACATAGGCAGATGCTTTTCGTCTCTCTTCCAAAGCCACATGATACCGGGTTTGTAATGTTTCACCTAGTCGGTGTTAGCTCTGTTGGGTGTTACATCGCATACTTACCTAGGCCCAAGTTCTTCACGAAATTCATGTGGTCCACCTTGTCTTCCAGTGTATCCTGCCTGTTCCCCTCTGACATCTCCTTCGTCAAATATGCAGTCGGATTTAGTATGGACCAATTGCACTCCATCACTTCTCCATCCAATGCTTCAGCACCTTCTTGATATTGGGCTGAATTGACCGTCTTGCATCCCAATTCATGAATATCACTGTGCCAAATGGGCAGGGCTACACGGACATCTTGGCTGTTTGGAGCATCACTTGAATCCCCACCTAAGTGAGCTGGTAGCAAGCTCCGTCTCTTCTGTAAATTGATCTTCCACTGGCATCCAATATCATAGCAAACGAAAATCGGGAGGTAGACGCAAAGGACCGCAGACCAGAAAATATAATCCATGTTTGAATATCTAGGCGCCCAAACTTGCATCAGTTTCATGACGTGGTAAGCATCAATCACGTACCGCTCCCCTTTCTGAAGATCACCCAACCCAAGTGGACGTATTACTCCATGTCTCGCACAAGCCACCCCCCCTACACCTGAAACCCTCAACCCAGTTGTCATCTTGGTGTTCTTCTCTGCTAACACTTGAAAGGCAATGCATGTACTGATCTAAGCAAACAGAGTCAGTATAGCTCGATATGTAGAAACCGTGCTCTGACATCTTCTTCGGAAACATAGTTCCTTATATGTTCTTTGTATTTCTCATTCTCCATCATATAACCAGTGCCATTTGCTAGAGGAGGATCATTCCAGGCGTTTTTGATTATCTGATTCTTCAGGCAGAAATTAGCATCAATAGCTAGGAAAAGGGTGAACAGAAATCTATATGCAGCGTTAGAGCATGTATTGAGGTATCCATACTCACTGGTATGCTGGCGCTACGTCCTGCCAGTGGTCAGGTAGATTGATACCCTCATGGGGGCATGCCCAACACGGGACCGCCGTTTCACCCTCCAGGGTTCCCTCTAAGCCTTGAGAATCATGCCCACGCCTGGCTCGTTTCATCCAGAGAAGATAGCTGTACTGCCTTGCGACTCGATTCATTGTTTCATAACGATCCTATGTTCATTGAGCCTGTAATTGTAGAAGAATGAGCAGCTTACTGGCACATCTTCAGGTTCCATCACATTGTTGAGTGTCTCCAGCGTAGTAACAAAATCCTGCACATTCACATTCGCCACCACCTTGAGAAGCTGAAACTTCTCCAAACATTCAATAGTCACAACAGTCTGTGGGTTGATTGTTGTAGCGGGATACCACCCCATGCGAAGCAAGACTTGTAGATTATCACAGTATTGGGCCCTATGACACCCACACGGTACGACCTTCACACGATGGATCCCATTGTCATGCATGACTGTAAGCATATACACCCAAGATTCGACCAGACGAATGCATGATAATCCTCCGTGACCCAGTTGGTATGTTAAACCCATTGAGTACAAGGAACACTGTTGCCAGTACCCTTTCCAAACCTAGATAGACAACAATGAGACCCATGAAAGATGGTGTAAAAATTACGCACCCTTAGATTGTGCAGAGGAGCACAATGATGTCGAATTAAGGTGCATCCAACACATTCAACAAATGGTCCACACTGTTCACAACGATATAACAGTGTCCCATTAGCTTTGTTCATATCTACCTCGCAGTTGGAGCACCTGGTGTACATCGTAGCCCAAGCCATCTGAACGGAGAAGCTCCTTTAAGAACTTCTGTTGCACGTCCCACTGTCGCCATAAGCATCAGATTGTCCTGTTGAGGCAAGCCTCAGTGGAAGTATGGAACCTACCAAGCTCTCGTACTGTTTGCGCTTCCCAAAGATGCTCTGCTCTCTGTCGACCCCTTCGTCTTCTCCATACCCATCCCAACTCATTAAGGCATCCCCTCCGTTGTTGTAGTCACCTGTCAACGCTTCTTCATCCGCAAAATCAACGGTGAGCTTCCCTGGATGCCATGATCGCAAAGCATCATGAAGATGCTTTGGTTTCAGTGTGCGTCTTCGCTTGGGAGGTGAAATTAGCTGTTGCGACTCTGTTGCTGTCCGACGAGAGTTGTAGACAACACCACGGTCTTTGAAGTCATTTGTTTTGGTGTCCATGATAGTAAGCCTCACATTGACCTGGCATTTGCAAGGTCTACCGCCAACAGCCTGACAATCAAACGACATGACAGAAGTTTTGGAATCAAAATCAGCCAATGTGACCCTTGAATGGTACACCTACATAGCGGGTTACTGTCAGGGTCCTCTGCCACTACAACAGAGAACCCTGAGAGCCCCCAGAGATACAATCAGTAAACATAGTTTTTGGTTAAGAAGGGAATGTAGTCACTGCCTGCTACACGTTAAGTCAATGAAAATACAGATACCACAAACACACTGTTTTTTCCTCACCTATAATTGCATCAGGATATACAACATAAAGGGACTTGTAACCATCCATATCCCATACAAAAAACTTGCAAGGGGCAAACACTGCGGCATGGTCTTGTGCGTGGTAGGTAATCTCATCAAAAAAGAACTGCATAATCTCCACGGAATCCAGAATTTCCTGGTGAAAGTCAGTATACGTCCCGCTCACCAACACCCGAATACCTCAATGACCTCTGGATTGTCTCCGTTCTCCAGAAAAGAGATGTAGATGGTCATAATGCTTTCATGTCCACTTTCGTCTGCGCTGATGACAGGTACGGCCCATTCATTGCCAACCAGTTGGCACAACGCCTCTATATAAGCCATTTGCATGGTGGTGTGGGTTGGTGGTGATGAGGAACGCACTCTAAAGCGAAGCAAAGGTGCGGGGCTAGTTGATGACTAAACAATGATCAACCCAACAGAGAGCACTGCGGGAAGAACACTAATGCGAATAGACACACTACTACCATTTTGATGTTCCAAAGGTGTGAGACTCGGGAAAGAGGATTGTGAGGTTTCTAGAACTCGCGTGAACACGAGAGAAAACACTTGTATTGGATTTCTAGAATTACGATAGCTCGTGGTTCTATCAATCGGGATGAAAGCTTTATGCTTTCTAGAAGTGGTGTGGATGGGAGACTCAATCAATATCACAACAGGTCAATCTTTAGTACGACAATTCAGTTCAATTTCAAGCAAGTTCAACCAATGACAGTTCAACAATGTATCACAAAATCAAACACAAATCAAGTCGCAACTCAAAGGACAAATCCTGAGCAAGCAAATCTCGAATCACACGAAGTATTACACAATCACTGATTGTTGGGGGACCACTCCGACAACGCACAGATCAGGCAACAACTTGAAGTTTACTACCCTAACCAGCTGTCCTTTTATACCCTTGCCAAGCATACTCAAAATAGGTGAAACCCTTCAATTTGATTGCAGAGGTGACCTGAACATGGAGAAGAATAAGGTAGCAGGAAATGCAAGGAGACAGTGTAGCAATCTGAGTTCCAAGACCATCAGTCATCCTTGGCTTCTGATGGGAACCTTCCTGTTCCTGAACCGATCCCTGCTTATCAACGTTCCTGGTTTCTAGATCGATCATTGCTCCCTATCAACATTCTTCTAGATGTCCTCCTACTTGTTGTTTTCCCTACTTTCTTGATAGATGACTTTGAGATACTGGTTTTGGTGGTTTCTAGGAACCCACTCTAATCCTCTATAGTGGATAGAGAAGTCCTCGATTAATCTCATGTCGATCGACTCTAGGCTTTTGGAGCGATCACATTCTAGACTTTCGATCACTTGAAACTTGTGGAGTGATCACATTCTAGAATGTTCTGGGCTTTTGGATGACAAGTACTCCTTTACTTGTCAGAGTCGGACTGCCTTCGAGTAGGTTACTCATTCGATCTTTTCCCTCTCCGGTCAGGTATCCAACCATAAGTATCTCTGGTAGCAAGCATCCCTAGTAGTTCTAGATTCATATATGATAGAAGGAAACACCCATTTACTGCATCAGAACTAGAACCGCTTTTGCATATACTATTTCTAGTACTAAGTCGAATCATTAATTAGCCGTATCTGTCTCGATAGCTAATCACGACTCTGCATATGATTTCTAGATCCCTCTCTAGCTGATAGCCTTAACTCGAGCGTAGGCTATAGCGAGTCTGATACTAGTAAAACATATTTAAACTTAGACCGATGTAAAATGCGAAAAAGCCTGTTTCTAGAACTAGCCAAAAACTGGGCGTATCAGCGGTTCCATTTGATAAGGTATTTGGCCTCCATGAGGGGAGACTGTACCATATAACAAGAAGAGAGGTTCCATAGCAGACGGATGACACCAGAATGGGATAACACAAGAAACACTGACCCGCGGTGTAGAGCCAGCTCCAAACAAAAGCAAACAAACCTGGTACAAGGTTGTCTTGCCCGATTTGCTTCAAAATTTCACACCAAGCAAGGCAAACTCACCTTTATCAGAAGGTAGGCACTAAATCATAGTATTTAGCTTTGTTGTTTACCCATTAGACGTTCCTGCATGTGCCGAAGTGCAAGTACCGATCAATACACTCATCATTGAGTACCAAACCACGTTTTGCATTCATGACTGGCACCATTTCTAATGTAGGGAGAACGGACACATAATTGCCTCTATAGTTACCAATCTGTTTGGCCTCTGACCGACTCACAACCCTGGAAATAACCGCATATTGTCAGTTCCCCTTTCCCTCCAGATCTTGCTAGGTCCTCTACTTCTTCATCGAGTCCCAAATCCTAAAACTGCCTGTATTTTTATGAATATTTCCCCCTGGCCAATGAGCTGTAACATCACTGGTACGAGCAGGATAAACCCATCGATATCCCAATTTTTAGAATTATGGTGTTATATCTCTCGAACGACGCAACCAACACTGTTTGGACTGCAGCCGATGAGATCGATTAGGTGTCAGGTTTCATTATCCACCAATATCTCAAACTTGATAACTGAAGGGTATATCAACGCTAGGTGGATTGCTGCAGATTTGAGAGTGCCAACCTTCACAGTCCAGGTGATTTCTGAGGAAGTGTAACTTTGGATGTACTGACAAGCACCTTCATAGATATCTTCAGCTTCATTCTACCTAAATTTTGATGCTGTTTGAATGCTTGAGATGGCTTCGGAAGCAGACGAAATGATCATGCACATGAAGTAAGTATCTTACAGGTCAATGCAGCCCAAATCAGACCATGCTTCAGACAAACAGTTCAATTCACAGGTCACTATTCTATGAACTTAAATTTGAGTAGCTGGTTGTCTCTCTGCGCATTGTCAAACTTCCGTTTGGCTGTAACATAGTTATCAAAGGACTCATGTGCTGCGGTCGGGATTCCGAGCACCTGAAGACTAGCTTCGACACTGGGTACGAGTGAGCAGGATAAATAAGTTAGGATAAATCTTAACTGTGTAGCATATATGCCAGGTATCAGTCCTCAATACACCACATACCATCGCTGAGACTTAGCAGCGCAGATATCTGAGTTGACCGTGTTACCGTATTCCCATTCGGAGTTAAACACATGGGGAACATACAACGAATGGTCATTCTAGAATGGGCTAGTGGTGTGCCGCTCCAGCTGCCGGACCCACCCTTTTACTAAGGCTTCTTGGTATGCTTCATGTGCTTGTTATTGTGAGAGGTACCCCATATAGATGGCCGGACATCCCGAAATTTGCTGTGAACAGTCGTTCCTGCAGGTGGGTTGAAAGGAGGAGATGATGCACAGTGATCTTTACCATGTACTATAGACTCCAGGACAGTGCCCAGCAAATACCACATAGGCCTTTTTGGGTGTACGTAGCTTCTTTCAGGGTATCATCGTCTTGACCCGAGCTCCTGGTTCGGTGTTGGTTGCTTGAGAGGCTGTTACCCTGCAATTCATATTAACTCCGAATGTATCGATTTCTGATGGTTCAACCACGTACCAGGATGCTGTCCATTGGCTAAAGGTGGGTGTCTGAACATTGTACAAGGTTAAATTGTTTGGAAAAATAGATGCAGAGGGTGTATCAGCAGTAGAGGTCGATAACAAGGCAGTAGAGGTCGATGACAAGGCAGTAGAGGTCGATGACAAGTCCTGGCTGTCCAATGTTGTCTAGATAAATGTTTCAGATTTGATGTGAGTATCGGCTCCATTTACCAAGTTATCACTGTACGAGAGGGTTACCCATTCAGTAGCTCCACTGGAATCACTCACTTGCTGGCAGTAAGATTCAGGGTGGACTCAATTGCAGTGATTAGAGGTGAGATATCATCGTCACCAATCTCAAGAGAGGCATCACTTGCAGTCTTCGAGGAATATGCAGACGCTCATGCAAAGGGGTTTGTAGCAGAACGGGACTGCCTCCAGAAAGTCTGCAATCATTACAATGCAGTCGTTAGTTGGAAACTGGCAGACCACGAAGAGCCTGACACGCCTCTGGCTCCATACGATCCGACTTTCAGGGATACTGACTTGGGTCTGACTGAAGAGCAGATCGAGCAGAAGCGAACGAGAATTGACCAGATCAATGAGGTACGCAATTGATTAATTAATATGCAGGGCTCTAAGGCTGACTTCTATGCCAAGCATATTAAGCATTGGTTGAAGTACCATACAGACAAGTTGAAGAAAATCTCAAGGAAGAAATTGCAAGAAGGCCAAGGACCTTGGGGTCCGTTTTTGACCAAGGTGGCAGGGGGTACTGTTAAGCCTCTGAAGGCTCGCCAAGCATACCAGCAATTTATGCACAAGGAATACGGGAACCTGATTGCAAAGGAAGTTGCTGTTAGGTGGGAACTTGAGAAGGAAAGGCTGGCTGTGGAAGCTTGGGCTAAAGGAGAAACACCCAAGGAGGTGACACAGAAAGCGAATTTTTGAGCCAGTGTTGCCTGCTCGCTGTTTGATGATCTATCCGAGGAGAAGAAGGCCAGATTAAAGGAAAGAGCAAAGAAAGAGGCTGAAGAGGCTCAACGAAAATTTGAGGAAGAGCTCAAGCAACCTCCATTGCAAACACCCGAGTCTCGTCAGCTGTGAGTGACTGATGTGAACCCTATGAAGCTATTCTGAACATTTTCAGAGCATTAGATAACTTAAAGGACATACTCGGTCCTGTTCTCAACGGTATCCGGGAGCTGACTGGGTGTCATGTCTTCGTGCTTGTGGGGGGTCCAATGGCCTGGCCAGGGAAGTTGGCAACACTGCAGTATGTGTCCATGGTAAGTATGATGCTGTCGTTGTTGACAATCAATTAGTTTCTCATCTGGCAAAAACCTCGCATCAATACCTACGCATTTCCCAAATTGGAAGCCGGAGGAGCTCAAAAGGATCGTACAGGTGTTCAAAGAGTATCTGGAAACAGCGTATAGTGAGTAAGGATTACACGGGGCAAGAAGTACTAACCAGAAGCAGCTGAGCAGGATATTCGTGATTGTCGGTTGGCTGAACCAGCAGAGATTGCTGCTGCATGAGAAGTGGTGGCAACAAAGGTCGATGTGGAACATGAGTCAGACAGTGATGAAGACAGTGACGATGGTGACAGTGACGTCACTGAAGCGCCAGCATCCAAAAAACAAAAATGAAGGCAAGATGGGAAGAATAAAGGCCAGGAGGGAGGAGATGAGATGAGGAAGGTTAAAGCCATCAAGGGAAAAGGAAAGGAGAAAGTTGGGGCTACAAAGGACACAGGCAAGTTCGGTCCGTCAAACCCTGCATGGCGACAAGACCCAAAAATGGTGGCTTTGTGGGAAGATGCGATAAAGGAGTCAAGGGAACTCCAAAGAGACTGGCAGCAGGGGAAAGCAGACAAAGAAACTGCGAAGAAAAGGAAGATTCCCGAGAAAGTTACTGAGAAGAGGAATACCAGTATGTCTGGTTCGGGTATGCAACCTTCCACCACATCCAGCTCAAACCCACCCATTGAACCGCCACCATCCCCACCGGCACCCACAGCCACTCCGAGGGCATCTCAACCGCATCCTGTTGATGGAGAAGTCGATCCACAGACCACAGACGAGATACCGGCGAACATGGAAGAGGTGGCGATTATGTGTCCAAATGATGCTGCAGAATAGTTTAAAGAATTGTTTGAGGATATCAGCGTGAACACGCTGGGCGAAGAGTATCAGAATCTGCTCAGTGCGTTGATTGAGCTAGAGAGGACATATGGCTGGGTTACAGGTAGGGGTGCACTCTCAGCAAAGAAAAGACCTCAGAAGGTGACTGTGTGGATCCAAAATGGTCGAAAGGCATTTGGGTTGCATGGAGGGGATTGCGCATCATTTTTGAGGGAATGGTGGAATTGGTGGATGGAGCTGCAGCCAAATTCATGAGGACCACACCCAGAGAACGTTCTATGGCTGCTGCCTGCGGAGGAGACGGAGTTTACAGATGATTGGGGGCTGTTATGAGCTCCGGGGAAGAATGGACTGGTGACGATTGTGGCGTCACTGTGGGCGTGGGGCAAGGCAGTGAACAATGCAAAGGGGGAGCAGAAGGATCAGTTGTTGTTGGACTGGAAAAATGCGGTTAAAGATTGCATGTTCATGATAAAGGGACTCGCACAGTGGGAAACAGATAGGCCTAGCCAGAGGAAATAGAGTTAGAAGATGATTAGTATAGAGCTAGAGTACATGGTACAGCAATCAATAGACCCCTGTACTCTGTGAGTTTTGCGCTAGGTGTCTACTTCAATGAAGTTGATTGTCCAAGTTTGGTTGTAATGTCTGATCTCTGTCAAGTGGCCATGTAAACAACATGTGACCTTTCCAGTAATGTCGTTGGTGCTCCTTTTGGATATAAACCTTTCCTGTAATGTCATCAGTGCTCCTTTTGGATGTAACACACTGATGGCAGCAGTATGATATCCCCCTTTTGGTTGTGCGCTGCTGGCAAACACTGGTTTGCTGCTAATGAATACACCAGTGTGGCTGTAGCCAAGAAGGCTCATCTGATATGAATGTAGCCATGCATAATGTATTAGGTTTACATGGCTACAGCCAGTGTATATAGGCTAAATTTTACATGTATGGCTCACGATATACACTTCAATGGCTCATGCCAGCACCCAACGAAAACACCCTTGATCGGGTCCCAGAGTATAACGATGCCACTTTCAAGAATCATGAATTACCAAAGCCAGACAACCTACTACTGCATTACAACTACGGTGCTGCAGCTTTGAAGCTTTGGGGCAGGAACATGGAGGGTGTTCAAAATCATCCCCACCCACTGGTCCTGCCTGCACCAATCAAGACAGTGTCAGAACCAGAAGGTCAGGAGAGCTCACACGAGTGGGACGAAGACGATATCATGATGTTCTTCTGGTCCAACACACTGGTAGCACAGAGGCGTGCTCTGGAAGAGGAGGAGCACAGAGAATACATGGAGAAGTGGAGGTTGGGCGTCTCTGTGACACCAGAGGACTGACTGTACATAGTCTGTACAAATTGCAAAAAGACAAAGGCTAGTGCAACATTCCAATTGATGTGGGTGCTGTTGACGAAATCATAGACACAGAAATGGTTCAGAAATTCACCTCCAAGTTCATAGTCGTCTATTTCTTGACTGATTCACTCTCAACTCATGACTAAACAAAGTCTACAAAGAACATTTATTCAACTTGAAGGTACTTGTTTCCAGCAGTGAGAAGTGCATACTTCACACCTGGGGGGCAGGTTTAAAAAGCCAGACTTGTCCCTCACTTACAGCTCCTCGAGGGCACCAGATGAGCTTCCATTCATTCATTAGCATCTCGTCGCTCCACCATGAACAAAAAAACCATACCTGGGTTTCAGGATTGGGTGAAGGAAGTGTCGCTACAAGATCCGTACCATTGCTTGCTGTAATATAGAACACTGGGCCGGCACTTCCTTCTGTCGCTTTGAGTTTGAAAGTATAAGCGGGACCCATGATAAAAAGGCCATACTGAAATCATGAGGTGAGGCACCAACTACGAGTTGAGTACTCACCTCCTTAACCTCATCAGACCTGATAAGCAAATTCTTCGGGTCCAATCAAGCAACTCCTAAAGGTTACTCCTGATTTGTTATTGGTAACCTGCCACTGTTCAACTTTGTCATTCATCCGTGTCATGATGCAACACTTTATCAGCTCACCTTCTGGGTTGGTAACCCAAGTGGTCATGGAGCAGATCCCAGAACACAATTCCCATTCCAGTCAATATTTTGGTCCAGCTCGATGCTGTAGACATAATAAAGGCCATCTGGAATAGACTTGATATATGTATTCTGCTGCTGTTGGTTTCGAAGAGGTTGGTTGGTTATTCAAGTTGTCTGCTTGGAATGAAGCTGATGGAATTCTCCTTCAGCGGGTCCAGGTTTTATACCACAAATGACAGAACTTTGACTTGAGCAATGTTTGCTCACTGCCCAGCCTGTCAGAACATATTCTCCATGTTCGTTCCCGTGGCTTCCAGGGAAGTACAAGAATACCCTTACCATCAACCACCGCCGCCGCCACACTTAAATACCATTACCATGCTCCTGAATTGAAAGAATTCAGCTGCGTATTGAGACAACACTGAGCTCAGATGCATGTACAAGTGACCGCCACCTCACAATGTTTGTCGACTGCCTGGCCTGCCAGAATGTTTCTTTTTTGTTCCCATGGCTTCCAGAAAGCCATCGCCGTCACGGTTACCATGCCCCTAAATGAAAAGAATTAAGCCACAATGCAAGTGATGCCACCCCACTCTAACCTCGTATCTGTACACAGGGGATTCAATTATCCCGGTCAATGCAATGGCATAATGTAATCGAAGTCAGTACGTGAGCAATCTGCAATTAGTGGGGCCAGTTTCAACTACAAATTGTTCCCATGTCCGTGGAATTTGTGTTCCATACAGTGTCAAATAGATCAATTACAATCTGCCCTGTACAGCCTTAGAACAACATATACACTCTCATACAATACTCACCTAACAAGGGATTCAGGTAATTGACCCCAAGTTGCCTTTCTGGTGGTTGTCTGGTGGTCAATGCATTGTTTGTGTTTATTTGTGCAACCTGTCAGCCGAAAACGTAACATTTATTCATACCTGCCTACATCACTCAACAAATTCCTTCTTTGCTCAGGTGTCACTGAGACCCATCCTTGTTGTCTCCATGAGATTTTCAGCCTGTGATAACCATTGGAATTCCAGGGAGAAGAGCTGTTAACGCCAAGAACCAAGGGGGTCCCAGAATGCAAAAAACCTATAGGCAGTCACATTAGGAATTTCAGGCTCTACCAAGGACACCTACCCACCCTCTCCTGCCTTATTTAGAAGTTCTTTCACATCACATGATGAGATAAGATTAGATTTCAGTACATTTGAGTAATTCAGGGTGTAACTCCATAACTGCAGTACTCTGGTAGTCATTCACAGATTCTAGAAAACATGTTCTCCACTGTGGTTGTGATGACTCCCTTAGCATTGCAATGACCTAGTCTTGTCCCACACAAGTCCCATGGCACATGTGTTGCCTATTTTGGGTAATTTAACCTTCCTCCTGTGCTAGACATGCTAGACTCACCTTTCTAGTGTATTGTGTGACTGTAGGATCACTAAAATTTACCATATAAGGTAAGGTCACATTAGAAATTTCATCCCTTGAGAGGGACACCTACCCCCCTACCCCGTGTGTGGGATTTTGATCCCGTGACCCCCTTGCCAAGAACATGGAAGTTTTGAACATTGACTGATTCTGCGACAGAAATAGAACTTTGACAAGCTTGTTCTACTGACTCTACCGATACTCCAGAGGCCCTGCAGTAGGAGATGAAGCACAGTGAAGGGGCCAGAGACCAGGTAGTTCGAGGTAAGTACTGTCACATGTTACAGCAGATCACGTTGATAGTCTGAATATCAGATGCAAAGAATTGGCTTCTGCTCCATTCTCATCTTCCCCACCTTCGCATTCTTACTGTCCCTCCATGATTCCGAAAGACAGAATCAGAGAGACAGAACGTAGGTATCAAGTCAAAGAGATGGGAATGCTATTCCCTCTCTCGCTATGCAAATAGAATTGGAACCAGTCCGGGCCCCAATGCAGTACTTTCAGGAGGTGAGGTACATGTTGGAGAAGGGTTGAGGGACATGAAGCTTGGTAAAGGGTTGGTGTGTGTGGATCTCTGTCTCTTGCGGTCATAAAGTTGGGTGATGCCAAATGTGTTCAGGTGAGAGAGGGCTTCGGAATGATGGAGCAATATGGAGCAAGGAGCTTTTTTATGGACTGAAGGGACGAATGGCGAGATAGTCCAAATAATATTGCGATATCAGCGCTGGTATGTAGGGGAGACCGACGAAAAGCAGGGACATCAATAATGCCTACAATGAATCAGTTGATGGTTAGTGAACCAAACGCGAGCTTACCATGCTGCGGTGAGCTTTTCTAGTTTGTTTTTGTACATAACCAAGATCTGTATAGGCCCTTAGGTGTGGGGAAGCCTCGCGTTCAACTGTCAGATCAATCAGAATGAAGCTTGGCAAGACCAACAGTTTTGCCTGCAAACCAGAGCTGTCTTCATTCAGAAATACAGATAGACAAATGAATAAACAAGTACCTGAAGCTGATGGAAGCATCGGATTTCCATTGCTGAATGCAATAACCCCAAGGCCCAATATGGGCAACGATGAGGCATCAGTGACACAAAAAGAATAGCAAGTCTGAAAGGGATCCCCGTTTTGTCAATGAGACAAAGGGACGTTTCAGGAGGAAGAGGCAATAGACGAATGTGGCTCCTGGCCAAGTCAGTAGCTGCATGCTTCATGAGCAACTGAATATGGTAGAAGGGACACCTACGCCACTTCAGCCTCATGATTTGGCAGTGATGCGAGCAGTCGCAGAGCAACTCATTCTTCCAATACAAACGCCAGACTGGCCGAGCCATACAAGACCTATGATGTAGTTGTCAGCGTCAGATTAAGACTTGCATAACAGCATACCTGACAGTGATACACAGCCTGAAGGGACTATGTCACATCTGAGAATCTTATTTATGAGGATAATGATAATGAAAGAAGACAAATATGAGGGCGTCATGACAGGTATCTAGCCGTACGTAGGGATCCGTTGAAGATGGGGGGTGCTCGCAAAGCTTTTAAAATCAACAGATCCAACAGTGGACAGTTAAGAGCATAAATTAGACACGTGAACATTTATTTGGTAGCAATTGTGAAACAGTTGTTGAACAATGATTGAACAATGGAAGCGTGACATGTTAAGATGGGCATGTGAACTTATATTTGGGTTGGCAATTTTAAAAGTTGAACGCTGGCACAGTCAAATCACCTTCTCTGCTATCCAAATTGGATATTGAAGAAGATATATGTTATGTAACACTAAATCTGCAATTTGGAGGGAAAATACAGGGATTTGAACAAGTTATCGCCCCCATAGCACCAACCTCGATTTTTCTTGCATACAATTTGGCTTTGTTTGTTCAGGACTTTAGCCTCCTCCCGTTACAGTATATTGCTTTGCTCGCAACTAACCTCCTAGGTCTCACCGAATCACATACATCCAGCACCAGTGTTGGGAAAAGCTTGCCTCTCAGGAGTTCCAGACTTGACAGGTGCTGTCAATTCAGATATCCACAACATAAATTGGTGAATACTTACATACGGTGTCATTGGACGATACCGAACCATCTGCCAATGAGCAGCGTCCAAGCGGTGTCTGAGATGAGAATTGGAGGAAGCCAAGCAGGGGGAGAAAAACTCACTTTTACCTTCAATATAAAAGTTTCCACCAGTATCAGGTTCTCCAACCAAGAGACAGAGCTGCTCCTATAGCACCAAGGCTTGATACAGTAATACACTCAGAGCTGGAAACATCACCTGATGCCATTGGTTTCCACCCAGTGCCAACACCGGAGTCTGTTGTAGGTATCAATGGAGTCCGATAGGCTTCTCAATCCCAATGTAAACCAGTAGTTACCAATAGAGTTAGGTACTCACAGATCCCAGTCTGATCCAGCACCTTGTCACATACATCGGACCATTAACGTTTTAACAGCTGCACAGCCAGTAGCTTCCACTAGACTCCATACACATTCCAATGGAACCCATTGTACATTGGATGTCCATTGGATGCTGTTGGCGTCTGACAAAAAACATTGGATGTGAATGTAGGTATTTCTTTTTTGGGTATGACCGAGGTCAGACTGGTAAGTGCTTCAGCTTATTTTCAATCCAGGGTATAAAACAGCCAGTAGCTTCCAATAGACTCCATACACATTCCAATGGAAACCATTGTACACTTGATGTTCATTGGATGCCATTGGTGTCCAACAAAAAACATCAGGTGTGGATGTAGGTATTTCCTTTTTGGTATAACCGATGTCGGCACTTCCGCTTATTCATCAATCTGGCAGTGGGGTTTAAAACAGAGCTCATAGATTTTATTTGAAGGAATGAATGGTCAGATACTAGGGAGAAATACTCTAAAGGCTATCTTAGCCATGTTCTCCATCAGCAATAACCGCACTCTCCACTAAATCCCGAAAGTCCTCCTTCAATTCTCTTTCCTTTGAAGTGATCAAGCCCAGTGAGAATTCATCGGGGAGGAGCCAACCTGTGTCAGCTTTAGCTGACATATTTCTGATAACCAACTTTAGCCAACTTTGGCCAGCATAGAGCTGACTGGGACAGAGATCTGATAAAGGCAGGGCCAACAAGCAGCCAACCACAGCCAACCATAGTCGATATCATACCACAAGATTTAGCGCAAAATTATATTATATTACCTGGAAACTGGTTATAACTGCTTGATAAATGCCCAAGATGCAGGGCAGGGATATTCAGCGGCCGTCCATCAAGGTTTCAGGGGTATTATTATATAGTACCACTCAGATAATATATAACTTAGGTCTAGAATACAGGGAATGGCCCACAAACGGAATCTTTTTATATGCTATCCAACATTCTGGCAAGGGCCCACCAGACAGAATATAATATATTTTCCTTAAGCTTTAGGCAGGGACCCACTAGACAGTATATAATATATCTTGCTTAGGCTTTAGGCAAGGGTCTTCCAGACAGAA
>QLOY01003152.1:0-15469 GCA_003313965.1 Megacollybia marginata
TGAAATCGCAGCCTCAAAAAACCTAGGTCCACAAATTTTCACTTTCTTGTACAACTGACCTTCCGGATATGGGCATGTTTATTTGCTCATTTTCCAGCCCATTTCAGCTTATCTCAGCAAACAAATTACATATTCTGAATCATCTACATCATGGCTACTTATATTTACAGTAATAAGCAGGTCATGTGATCCATCAATGTCAAACACAGTGGTGAGTGTGTTGGGCGAGTGTGTAATGTGCTGAATATGTTGAGCCAGTGTGACTGTGTCTTTTGTGTCCTGACTGTGTAAGGTGTTACATTTCGTTAATACGACAGGCCCAACATCTGTCGAAGGAATTTATGCTGCACATCAGCAAACTCCTTCAAAAGTGACCTGTCGACATCCAAAACGATCTCCGCTCCAAAGATCAGGTGTGGGTCCACTCTAGCCATATACAAGATCTTTCCGTCCCTAGGAGGGAGTGACCCAATCAAATCTTGCACAGCGAATGTCACATTGGCAACACTCTTAGCCTTGGATGCCTTCATCTTGTAATGTTTGGCAAAGATGTATGCATGTGTGGACTGAAAATGAATTCCAACAAACTTGTGTGAATCCACCAATTTGACAATCTCGCCTTTGATTGTCCAAACTGGCAAAACTGCTGGCAAAGGACCAAATATCATCCCTTTTGTCTTGCGAGTACTAACCGTCATCAGATTGATTGCCTCCCACTGACAGAAAGCAGCCACCTTCGTTTGGACTGCCCTCGCTGACGTAGTGAAAATTGCCACATCATCTGCTTGTTCAACATGCAAAATTGTTCGTCCCCCCATGTGAACATCATCTTCGTCATCTGGAATGACCAAATCATGAAAGTAAATGTTCCACAGCGTCGGTGAAGCCGTGTCCCCAGTAAGCACTCCTACTAATGATGTAAAAGCATCAGACAGCTCACCGTTATGCTTCACCAGGAAAGTCATGCGCTGGTAAAGCATTCGTAACCAATCAAAAAGCGGTCCGGATACTCCAAGAGCAAACATCTTTGTCCAAAGGGTAGGTATGTCAGTGGATGGAAAAGCATTGGTGAGATCAATGAACACCACATAAAGACATCTGCCCATTTCCCTAGCCTTATTGATAGCGCATTGCACAATGTATGCATTGTTGTTCGTTTGATATCCTTCACGAAATCCATTTTGAGAATCAGGCACCACTTTTGCCCATTCAGCCCATACTCTCAGACGCATCTCAATAAGCATGGTCATCGTTTTTAGCAAACAGGATTCCAACCCAACCAATCGGTAGCTTGACGGCTCATGAGCAGGTCTACCCGATTTCAGTATACCAACTTTAGCATCAGTAGTTCCAAAAGGTGAATTTAAAACCGAGCTCATGATGTGTTGCATGTGCTCATTACCTTAGTCATATGTGTCACTTACTTCAGATTTGCGCTTAGTCCTACTACACCTTGCCAATACAGCCACTTGCACCTACTCAGCACTCAGAAATCATCAGCAAAAGATAGTATACAATGTAGGCTCCCCTTATATACAAGCTCAATGCTCAGTTTGGCATGATTGAGATCTATTCCAAATTTCGGCTGATTTTGTTGACGCCACTTTCAGATGGTCAGTATCACCTCCATATAGATCTCTATTTGAAATATGATGTTCAGATGATAAGGCCACCTGTTAAAATCCAGCTTTGTGACCATACTTTCCCCCATGTATTTGAACATGCCAGTTTCAGCCATGAAGAGGCCACCTAGTAAGTAATTTTCATCTCTACCTCAGACACGGCTTGATCAATATTTCATATCGTGGTACACTATTTGCTTCACGGTTGGACACACTTGCAACATATAGTAAGACTTGGTTGATCGTGAACCTTGCGATCTTTCTTACACTGGCTGCGTTGACCTGGATCATTATCTATTTTTTTTGCGCTGATCTTACTATTTCCAGGCCCTTTACCACAGAAGAGTTGGCGTTTAGCCTCACATACTTCATGTGTGGGTCTGGTCATTTGTTGTTGATCTACGGTAGGTTCATTTACATGTAGACCGATCAACTCATTAATATGGCATAGCAAACATTGCATTCCTGCACTTCTTTCGCTACTACAATGTCCCAATCCTCTGGATCCCTTTACGCCGCCGACGGTACCACTTTTCATTTATGTCTCAGTGACGTGTCCACCGAACTGTGCAATCTCAACGCTTCACCCTCTTTATTCAAGGGCCAAAATCACATACATTGCCCATTGGTATGCGAAACAATGCTCCTCTATGTTCTGTGCTAATGCCTGTGGTTTCGTAGCCGTAACAGATAGTACCACTCTTGAACATATTCATGCAATACTACAGGAGCGTCGGTTACTTCCGAAACGCAGTTCAAGACCATATTACTTCTCATCAAACCTGTCCCGAAGTCCTCTACCTTGGAATGCCACAATGAGCGCACTTGGCCTAGGCGCACTCTGCCACATTCGACTGAACATCATCCTCCCTGGTGGTGTGACTCAATGTAATATTCGTCTCTGATTATATTTATTTTCTGATGAATAATGCAGCGCAGGCTTCAACCTCACCAGTAGACCCTCCCATCACAAGGCTAGACCCGATTATGATGATGTTCTTGCTGAAGAAGCCCTGGATGTGGATGGAAACCCTCGCAAGCCAACTACCAGGCACATAACCAAGTGCAAGTGCCGGTCCCAGAGGAAGAATAAGAATTCAGATCCTGAGGACCAGGATTTCGAGGATTCAGGTTTTGATTCAAGTTCTGGAGATAGCAGCGACAGTGACAAGGATATGGATATGGAAAATGAAGAGGTACATTTCTTTATACTGCTACTATAATTGCAGACTCATTTTAAACCAGATTGCAAATACCCTACCTTCAAAACTCCATCCTCCCAAACCCAAGGCCAACCGTAAGCAGAAAGCGAAACCCAAGAAGAAACAACGACAGGATGAAACAGCCAATACTAATGACAATGAAGATACACTTCCTGTAAGTCCTTCATTTTGCAAACTTTAACTCATAATTCCTAAGGTAGATGGACCTCCAACTCGTACCGCTGAGAGTTTGCAGCCACGACATTTCAAACAGGTTTTTTTTTCTCATTGATAAATCATATACTGACTATCTTATAGAAGGGTAACACCTGATCTAATCCCATCTACCTTTTCTTTGAGGATGTCGATACTGACTCTAATGGCACTCGGGAAGAAGGCGCCACTTACCACAAGTGTTGGCTGGGCAACCGAAAGGTTCTCAAGATTACAAAGAAGATGAATGGTAGTCTCAACGGTATGGTTGAAGTTCTCTCCTTTCTGGTCTCATCCTTTCTGAGGATTAAAGGGTCATCTCATGTGTTCATTCCCAGCTCATTACCGATTGTACGAAGTGTTATATAAGCGCAAAGAGTCTCCTACTCCAGATGAAATCGACTTGGCCCAGGGACGGAAGACAATGAGTGCAGATATTGCTAAGGAATATGTAGACAAGCTGGAATTAATCTCGAACAACATCCGTGATCTTCTCGAGAAGCAGATGATTGTTCAAGCAGTAAGTTACTATGCTTTGGATCGTTTTTGGGTCATGGACACTGCTGACTGTTATCTGGTAGGATCCATGGGATCAAAATCAATTTGAAGACCTTCTTGCAAAGTGGGTTGCTGCATGTGATCAACCATTCTCAACTGTTGATGAACCGGAGTTCCGAGCATTACTTGAATACACACATCACCCTGCCAAGAAACCACTCCAAATTCCGCACATGCATTCGATCAAGAGCCGTATCATGGCAATGGGAACCGAAATGGTCGAGGATCTCAAGGCCATCTTCAAGGTACTTTCTTTCTGTTTTTATGCTTCAGCAGAAACATTGATTTGACCAGGAGAATACATCCAACTTCTCGCTCTCACTGGATGCCTGGACGTCAAGCAACGGGTATGCGTTTATGGCTATTGTTATCCATTATGTCAGCAATAGCAGCAAACTTGGTGAGTCATTTGTCGAGTCGCATCTAGAATCACAGATTAATGAAGCCACAGAGGAGTGTCTTATTGATTTCCGAGAGCTTGTCAGTGAACATTCCGGTGAAAATATGTCAAATGCAGTTTGGCAGACCTTAGAGAAGTACGGTCTTATTGGAAGGGTGAGATTTACATCGCAGACTGAATCACAGCTGATGTCATGGCTTCAGATCGTCTCTTTTGTCATGGATAATGCAACAAACAACGACACGCTTGTTGAGCACTTTGCCGACAAGTGTAAGCAAGCGAAAATCTCATTCTCAGTCAAAAATGCAAGAATGCGGTGTATGCCGCATACTATCCATCTAGCTGTACTCAAGGTAAGTAGTCAGTTATAGATACAATTCTCTTCTGACTTGAATTCCCAATATCTAGCTGTTACAGGTCATCGGTGCTCTAACCGAAGAGGAGATGAATAAGCAAGCCAAGGGTAAGGCCGGCTCGTATCAAGATGTGAGCACGGAGCCTCTTTCAACCTCGCAGGATGAACAAGCAGCTGATGAACCAGATGCTGACGAAGAAGAAGAAGATAATGTGCCAACAACTGGTCTCATAAGCTACGCTATTTTCAAGGTGTGTTCCTAGCAACTGTTACGCGCCATGCCAATCCCTTGCAGCCTCCGAGTTTTCCGAGTTTCTGCTTTGGGATTACCTCGGTCCGGTCCGACCCTGGTCCGATCGGAATCTATTTCGGACCACTCGGGAACATCAGGGGATGTTTCTGGATCATCTTTTATCATTTCTATTACTTACCCTTGTCATCTGATACTGCTTACTGATATTACTACCCTGTGTATGTCTTCTATTGTTCCATATTTACTCCGCATAGGCCCCATGACCCTTATGTAAGCCTCCGGAGTTGTTCCAGTAGTAGTATAAATAGTTCCGCTCAGTTCTGTAGTAGTCAGACTTGAAATCGTCTTGTGTGCTGTGCTTCCAGTCATTCCCTGAGGCCCCTAAGGTCTCAGGCCTATTCCGAGGCTCCGGATTAGTCATCCGGACCGGAGTTCGGGCACCTGATGTGCGGAAGCGCATCACTTATATATAGTGTTTGCGGATGTGCCACCCAGTTCCTTGCATGGCACCTAACAGCAACCTATCTTAATCTCAAGGGTGAAAGTTGAACTTAGCTTCGTAAAATCATTCGTTATGTTCGCACGAGCCCTCAGCATCGTCGTTCATGGCAACATGAAGTTGCCGCTACAGCAACTGCTGCATCACAAGCAGCTGGTGGTGCTCCTACCCCTACACTGCCGGAGCTTGCTGTAATGCTCATCCTTGATGTGAAAACTCGTTGGTCATCAACCCACCAAATGCTCCATAAGTGGAATATGTCTATTATAGGTCCAAGTTCACCGAAACCAGGTCGTGCACTTGCCTTTCAAGATTCAGTCCAAAACTTTGTTGCCAAAGACCGGAATCTTCGTGAATGGGAACTGTCTGATATGGACTGGGATGCTATCAAGAAGGTAACTCGCTGGCTCAAGCTCTTCCGGTCTGCCACCACTGACATGTCGGCTACTAAACGTCCAATGTTGTCCTCTACTATTGCTATCTTTCGTGGTCTTCAAGAAAGCATTAAGGATATCATCCGAAACTTGTCTGACTTTGAGGATGTGGAGCTTCGAGATGGGCTTGTTGAAGCGCATCTCAAGCTCAGCGAATACTTCACAAAGTTTGACGAGTCTGACTACTGTACTTGGGCTAGCCATAAGTCTTAATTTGTGTCTGACACTGTTACTATTTACTTCTTATTAGTTCTTGATCCGAGAATCTTATACGAAGGCCTTCAGAAGGACTTTGGGAGTCCAGACGATGCCGATCTTCTCGCTGACCTGGAGCTAAAAAAAGTCGCACTGCACCAACACTTCAAGACAAACTACACTTCAATATCCAGCGAACCTGTTCCGGATCCTGCCATTCAAAATGGTTCACCTCAAAAGGTGGACTTTACCTCCCGCTACAGAAAGAACTGCTCGACATCTGGTTCAGCTGAACTTGATGAATACTTTCGCATCATGGGGATGGCGGAACCATGGGATATTGATCCTTTACAGTGGTGGTACATGTGACGTGACCAATTTCCAAATTTATACTGCCTTGTTCGCGATGTCCTTTGTATTCCTGGTAAGGCTCTCAGTCTGATACTTTCAATTATTTAGATGCTTTACAGGTTCTGCAGTTGCTGTAGAACACATCTTTTCGGGTGGAAGGGATACCATTTCCCTCCGTCGTGCTAGTTTAAAGGCTGAGACTATTCAGACATTGATGATTGTTAAAGCACGTCTTCGTTTAGCTCATCAGGCGGTCATTGAGATTCTGGGAGATGATGAGTAGCTTTCTGGCTGTTAAAATTGATCAGATATCGATCATTCCATTGTTTACATACATGTGTTATATTTTGGCCTGTAAACGGCCGTATACATCATATTACTGCCCGTACCGTATCATATTGATATTCTGAGTGCAACCATACTGTACTGGCTGTCCTGTTAGAGGTCAACTTACTGGCAGTATAGAGTATGGCTGTCTCCAGTATATGGGACGGTTTCAAGCCCTAGAGCTGACCCTTTTTAATTTCAGACATCATTCCCAAATTGGACGTACTGTACTCTTGTGTACGTAGTAAACGTAACGCATAACGATAGGCTGGTCTTGTATACAAAAAATGCGTAATGGTGAGGTCATTTACAAGAAAAGGTGCGTTACACCAAAAAATTCTACAAAAAAGCTGAAAAATTCAGCTATGGGTCTTCGTCCTCTCCATCCTCATCTGAGACAGCACAATCCCCGTCCTCCCCGGAGCACTCTGAATCCAATTGAGGCTGTGGCAAAGTGTCAGCCCCAAATCTAACACCAAAGTCATCATAGGTCCAGACATTTTCCTCTGCTAAGTTGATTCTCAGCTCTCCATCAATCTTTTCCACTTCAGCAACTGTGTACTGCATCAGGAAAAAAAGGACCTAGTCCCCAGGATGTACCAGCATGATCCTGGTCTGTCCCATTCCTTCCTAGGATGTATCTTACATCCTGGGCCAGGAAATGCATCCTGGAGGCGAGGTCAACTAAGCGGTTCCGTCCTGGTCCATCCTGAGGCATCCTGAGGCATCCTGAGATGCTTCAGTGCTCTAAGGATAACCACAGATGCATCTGCAGGTTATCTGCACCTGCACCTGCAGGTAAACAACTTCTTGAAACTGATACCTGCATCTGCAATAAAAATTTCCCACGGGTACCTGACCTGCAGATGCAGAAGAGCAGGTATCTGAGCCCTGCAGGTACCTGTGACCACAGATGGTACCTGTAACTGCAGGTGGCAGGTTTTCTGCTGTTTGAAGTCAGGTGATAGTACTACCTTTGGCAAAGGAAGTACTTAAAAAACCCATTATTATCTTATTTCCAAGCACCCATCCCTAAAACACATTTCATTGAAAAAATACATCATAAAATGTGGCTGGATGATTAGCAAGTTTTGCCACAATCTGTCAGATAAGTCAGTTTGTGCTGCAACTGTCTATGCAGCATGGAATAAACACAGGCTCATTCCAAAGGACCAAATTAAGTATCATGAACATGAAGGAAAAAGGTCCACAGTGGAGAGTAGAAGATAATGGACATGTACATAGTTGATTGAATGTAGTTTGCTGACACCCAAGCTATGCCAATAAGGTGCAGGTGCAGGTACCTGTGGGTACCTGTGCAACTCCTGGATTGTAGACCTGTACCTGCACTCCAGTGTCTTTCTTGGACCTGCAGGTGTCAGATGCAGGTTTTGGCAGGTTTTCTTACAGATACACCTGCAGGTACCTGTGAGTTATCTGCACCTGTGGTTATCCTTACAGTGCTCCAACCTTCATGGAGTGGAGCAGTGGGGAGGAGGAGTGAGGTAGTGGAGAGAAGGCTTGGGATGTGCAAGAGGGTAACCGAGAAGTCTGTGTATAGCCTTAGGAAGGGAGAAGAAGAGGCAGGGATATACCAGGTGGGCAGACAGATATCTTAGACACAGGATGGTTTGGGATGCAAAACATAATTATCAGAATACAAATACAGAGGGCATAGAGGGTGGTAAATGTCATAAAGTGATGAAAACTGTCCTAAAAGTCAAAGAGTACATGCCGCCAAGATAAAATCCTTTCCTCCTTGGGAAAATTAGTACAAAACTCGAACTTCTCCCCTACACACACCTAAAAATGCAAGTCAGCCAAAGACTTCCGTGTTAACATGTTCCCCTTTTTCATCACCATCACTTCATGAACGGATTTGGGGTGCAGTCTATCATCGAAAAGAGGACGGCCTTTGGTATCTGGATTGTTGTCATTGTCATTGTTGTCATTGTTGTCATTGTCATTCTCCACTCCATCCATCTCCTCATCACTGTACTGGTACAAATGATGTTGAAATTCTGCTGTGGCCTCAAGCATCTTGTCGTAGTCCAAAGAAGGAAAGAACTCTTCAGTGTCGACTCGATCACTTGGGGCGTTCGTCAGCCTCTGCAAGCATGAGGTGGAACTTATGCAGCCTGCTTCCAGATTAGTCTGAACAACCCATCCATATAATCCCTGGGTATCTTGTCCTTCTGCATCTCCACAATTTTCTTCATAGCCAGGCGATAAGAGGGACTGTAAGCCTCCGAGGTAAAGGGTTTCGCTTCGAAAACTCTGCTAGCAAATTGATCGAAGACATGTTTAATCTAGGGAAACATTTAGATGACTTCCTGATGTCAGAGTGCCTACCAAGACTTGAGCGAGGCAAACCAAGGAAGGAGGACAGCTACAGAGATGCTGCAACTGAGAGTGAACATTTGGATGACTTGAAGCCTCTAATTTCACTATGCCTATGATATGAGGTATCATGCCTGATGTGAAAGGGAGATTATCTTTGCCCTGTAACAAGTCAAGGACTTAATTGAACAGAGATGGCCCTTTTACCCCATGAGGAGCACACTGCTGCGAATAAAACTTTCATTTGTTGTAATCCTCTACTTTGTCCCTGATTTCTTCCTTGGTTCTGGACTCTGCGATTTGAAGAGTGAGCATATATCGTAAAAGACGAAGCCTTACTCAGATCATACTGAGCAATAATAGTATCTTGACAAAGATCTCTAAGTCTCCCTCTGAAATGACCCACAGGAAATAATATCTGTGGAATAGAGTCAGTTTAAGATTGAAGGAGGGTAGACTTAACAAATTGAGTGAACAGGTGGAGCAACTTAGGTCTCTCTGCCTTGGTCAAGACATCATAGGTTTCCCGGAGAAGATTGTTCGTGTTAGACTTGGGAAGACTCTCTAGGGTGGAGTGCAGATATGCCAAGGCAGCTACTTGATCATCTTCAGGAAAAGCGTTCTCCACTAGAGCGTAAGGGAGCATGATTGACTTTCCATAAATCCCCAACTGCGTCAGACCCGGTATTCCCATTTCCTCCAGTCTTTGCTTGGATATCTTTCTGCCTTCCATATGGTACTCTGGTAGGGAGCTTTGAGATTTCTTAGTGGCCTTGTTAGGAGATGTGGGGTAGCCTTACCGTTTCAATGCAGGTTTCATGGGTGAGATTTGTTGCATCTGTGTGAAAAGACGAGTGAGTATCCTGTTGATAAAGTTTGAATTACCTGGTTGTCCACGATGTTAATCAAGGGACACTGTAAAGTCGTTATCATTAGACAACCAAAAAGAGGGGTGACTTTCCTTGGAGTTTTTCTTGGAGCGATGCCCAGGCACCTCGTCGAGAGACTCTTTGTCTGTGTCAAAACTCAAGTGAGGTACTGGTGCTACCCCAGGAGAACTTTCTCGGTGACGACTTGGGTGGGAGAGACACTCTAAAACTCTTCAGAATCCGATTAGATCACCCCTATACCACTCACCTGACTCAGATTCTTCAGCTTCAGGCTTTGGATTCAGCATTGATGTAGAATCAAATTTTTTACTAAGATGCGTCAGGTTTGCACTCATCATGAATTCGGTGTCCTCCTGCAGATGTCAGGAAGTAGAATCTGTATGAAAACATCTTACATTGCTAAAGATGATCACCCCTTCACGTTCGAGTTCTGGTGGAGCTTTTATCTGTGAGGATGGATATATATGATACTTACTACGACCATTCCCGCTGCGTGAAGGTCTCTGTTCATCCCTGAAGACTCTGCTGAAGGTGCTGACTGGGTTGAGGCCAGCAGTTGGGTATTATGTTTGGAAGCTGTTAGCTCAAGAACATCTTTGGGATCTGTAGTTAGAGTCGTGACCCCAGACTTGGAATTGGAGGGGGTGGAGGGAGGTTTCGCCTTCCAGGACTTCTTGGTGGGAACTGTCTGAGGTTCTTTCTGGGTGTCTGCATAAAGTTTCTGGACAAATTTGATCCATTTGCAAAAGTCCTCCATGGACTGAAGGTCGGAGACATATGACTGTCCTTTCCATGCGAAGGTGTAAGGGCCCTTACGGAACATTTTGGATTAGGACGATCAGAGCAAGAATACGAGTAATACATAGATTACCTTGAACGAAGCTGACACCGTCTCTATATCGGAACCTGAAGCTATCGCTGATTTGACAGTACTGTCAAAATAGAGAGTTAGGGGGGCTTTGACGCCTTCGAGCACCGCAGGACCCACAGCACCATCTTCCGGCTTTCTGGGAACGCAGTTCCTTCTCGTTCTCGATGCTTCTGTGTCAACAGTAGGCTCTGAAGGTTTGACACTCTTAAGAGTCCATGATGATAAGAATCTCTGACACCAGGTAGGTGGCACTCACTTCAGCTTTTTTGATAGGTACGTAGGAAGCAGCACCTGAGACATATCTTAGCCCTAGTCAGTAAAGCCGGAGCACCAAACCATCAGGGACAGGCTCAGAAGCGATGCCCTAGCCTAATGCCACTGGACGCATTAACGAAAAACCATACCGTAAGCTCTAAAAAAGTCTAAGAAATGAATAAAAGACTACAATGAGATCAGCATTGGTGACTGGAAAAAGATATACCTGCAAGTATCGATGCTAGTGGAGAAGGAAAGAGCAAAGATTATAATACGGGCTCGATGCAATTTATGGGAAACATCATGTGATTGTTTATATTACTTAATCACTTGCAAGCCTAGCTGTTTTTTATCTGAGAGTCCAGGTGGATTGACAGAAATCATTTACCTTCTCGGTGATCTGTCAAGGCTTCAGAACTGGATATCAGATTGTCGTACAGGGGCAGGTCCTATCTCTTGTTTAGACTGCAAAAGATTTGCAATGAGCGATGCTATGTTGATAGTAATGGTATGTTTGTTCTGTATAAGTTCGTAGAATACACTTTGGAGTCCCACAACGCAATGCGAGGAATGCAGTGTCTTGAAGACTTGAGCCTTCACACTCTATGTCACTGTATGATACACCAATTCAGACCCTGCTAGGTACTTGAATAGGACCAAAAAATGAGCTATGGCAGTGATAAGATATAGGCAACCGCATCTGACAGGGATAACAGTTCGATATCCCAAGATATTGACAAGGAATGTGTTCGTAGAGCGGTGGGGTCGGTGAAAGGCTATCCAAAGCACATGGAGATGTTGGAAGAGTATAAGGGTTATCTGTAATGAGAGGGGCAGCAGAGTGAAAATTGACAGTAGGTACCGTGGCAATGAAAAGGAACCTCACAATGTGAGGCGGGCTGACTGCACTGGAAATGGAAGTGCTCGAAATGGGCTGATGCTGACACCAACTCACACTAACACACACACACACACACATACAATGCAAGCACTAAATCCAACACCCAAACACCTCTTTTAAGGTATTCCTTTCGAGTTTGGAGACTAGAGAAATGAACTACTAAAACTTGAAACTTCTATAAAAAGTCTCGGAGTCCCACAGGGCATTAACTACTGACTAAGCAAAGTTCTCCTGACTACAGAAGACTCTCCCAATCACAAGCTATCTACGGGTGACTTGAAACAAGCCAAAACAAGCAGTTTAGACTCGAAGCGGGGCTACCTAATTAAGCAGCAGGGGGGCAGGTTCCCTATAAGGTACTACTGAGTGAGAAAGGAGAAGTTTCCCTTGAGGTACTGATCTCAGAGATGGGAGAAGGCTTGGTTTAGACTGTTCCACTGTAGGTACTGAGTCTAGGGACGAGTTACTAAGAACTCCGCTGGCGACTTTTATTTAACTGTGTTCCCTTAAGGTACTTAGAGTTTTTATAGTCTGAAGCGCAATGTATTCTCTACTGGGTCTCTATGTTCTGCTAACTACTGTCCTTTTATACAGTTCCGCTGATACTAATTTTAACTACTTTCAACTACTAGTGCAAACAATTGCTCAGCGGTGAGTCAGCTGGTGACTTAGAAATGACTCAACTCTATTGAATCTGAGTCAGATGCATATGATCATGAAGGATCCATGCAGTGCGTTAGGTCTGGGCAAGTTTCAATGAACCCGTTGATACACCGGTTATGCGGCTAGACCTACAAATCGACAAGAACTACGTCCTAGGCTATCCTAGAAGTCCGAGGATGAGTATAGGTTTGCTTAGAGTGTCTATGGTATTGATACTCGAAGGTTGAACGCTCTCGGAGCTTCGAAGCTCGTTACTAGCTGTCGATCTGTGACTTAGCTGGCTACTGAGGTTGGATTACTTACAGTGGGTCAAAAAATTGTCCACATGTTATGCAGTTTGAAGAAGATTGGCAAATTGTGAGCTAAATATACATCAAAGCAAAAAGTGATGTATGGTGGCAAAAAAGTGTTTCATGTGACCTTTATGATGAACCCTATTTGTTACTGTTTGGATCACAAATGGTGAAGATATGGGCTATTCAATCTGGTGTCTCATATGGACAATTTTTTGAGTCTATGCTCATTGATCTTGCAATTAATGATGTCACATGTTCTACCATTGGTTGGTATGTTATGGAAACATCATAATGATGTCATAGCTCCAACATAACATATATAACACAGGTCTGGAATGTTTGATATCTGTAATAAACTCATGAAACCTCTTACCTCTACTTAAAAGGATAATGTCCTCTCTTCTCAAAACCAGCACTTCCTATAGAAAAATTGCTGCTCAGACAAGAGTATCCAAGTCTAAGGTTACTGTTTTAGCTAAGGAAGCACACCCAGACAAGGAGAATCTGCCTGTAGGATGTCCTAAAAAGCTTTCTTCTGTGGATGAACATGCTATCATCAAGCAAATCACTACTGGAAAAGCTAAAAATGATGCCCAGGTTGCTAGAAATATCAATCCCACCCTTTCCCAGGCTGTTGGTCCCCAAACCATTAGAAACACCCTTCACAAAGCCTCTGTAGCATCAAGAAAAACACAGAAAAAGCCTAAGCTGACTACCAGACACAAGAAGGCTTGCTTAGCTCTTGCTCAGAAGTATAAGGAATGGACTATAGAGGACTGGAAGAAGGTGTTGTGATCAGATGAGAGCAAAATCAACAGGTTTGGGTCAGATGGACAGCAGTATGTGTGGGGCAGAAAGTTGGAGAAAGAGGCACTCAAGAAGCTGTTAAGTTTAGAGGAGGTAATATTATGGTATAGGGATGTATGGGATAGAATGGTGTGGGAAATCTGGTGGAGGTTGAGGGAAGGATAAATGGCTCACAGTATAAGGCCATTTTGAAGGACAATCTCAGGCAGAGCATAGTGATTTACTTGATGATAGCATGTTCATCCACAGAAGAAAGCTTTTTAGGACATCCTACAGGCAGATTCTCCTTGTCTGGGTATGCTTCCTTAGCTAAAACAGTAACCTTAGACTTGGATACTCTTGTCTGAGCAGCAATTTTTCTATAGGAAGTGCTGGTTTTGAGAAGAGAGGACATTATCCTTTTAAGTAGAGGTAAGAGGTTTCATGAGTTTATTACAGATATCAAACATTCCAGACCTGTGTTATATATGTTATGTTGGAGCTATGACATCATTATGATGTTTCCATAACATACCAACCAATGGTAGAACATGTGACATCATTAATTGCAAGATCAATGTTGTCAGAGCATAGACTCAAAAAATTGTCCATATGAGACACCAGATTGAATAGCCCATATCTTCACCATTTGTGATCCAAACAGTAACAAATAGGGTTCATCATGAAGGTCACATAAAACACTCTTTTGCCACCATACATCACTTTTTGCTTTGATGTATATTTAGCTCACAATTTGCCAATCTTCTTCAAACTGCATAACATGTGGACAATTTTTTGACCCACTGTACGTTGGCAGTTTGGGGAAACATATTGTCAGATAAACCATGGAATCACAATATTCAACCAAATGTCTTCATGGCTCTGGAAGTCATTCTTCGAGCAACTTGGTCTTACCCTGCTGATATATGGAATTTGGGTGTCATGGTATGTAGAGGTCTCATTCTCATCAGGCTAATGTTTATATGTATTTCAGATGTGGAATCTCCTTGAGGATGTAGATCTGTTCAGTAACATCGATCCTGATGAGGGAATGTACACCTGCAGAGCACACTTGGCCAGGGTTATCAACTTTTTGGGACCACTGCCTGCTAATCTCCTCTTGCAAGGATTGGACAGTCCTCTCTATTTTGATCCAGAAGGTAGATTGTTCTGCCATCATATCGGTTGTTCTGAATTGTCCTAGGGAATTTCCAATACCAAGACTTGTCATCGCATTATCCCTCTGCATTGGAAGATACTGTCAGCTCGATGAAAGGAAAGGAGAAGAGTTCTTGGAGTTCATCCACAGGATGCTTGTTTGGGCGCTGGAGAAGCAGTGGACCCCGAGTCAGTTGTTGAGGCATTCTTATCTTGACGGGTTACCTGGTGACTGAATTGTGCCAATAATTAGCGTTCACCACGGGTGGCAGGTAAACCCTCGGGTTTTGTTTCCGGGTAGTACAGGTGGGGGTATGGGTTAGTCTGTTTGAACCCGAGCCAGTGCCGTCACCTGTTAGCGGTTTAACCGGTGGTATCTGTGACATGTCACGTGGCTTTGGAACATGGGCGACAGCGGCTGCGGAAGGCTGCGGTCATGTCTTGTTCTCTTGTTTTTGGTGGGTTTCTTATTCTGATCACTCAATGCATCGCTTTGATGCTTGTTAGCAATGGTGAGATCATGTTTTGCAATATTGTTCTGACCAGGCAAATGCAGTTTGTGGCTCATTTGGTCCTTCCCTTTCGGACATGTTGGAGCAGCAGAATTTGGACATTTGATGATTTTGAAGGCATAGGTTGTGTAAACAGTTCGTTTTATCCATTTTATGCTTGGTTTTCTAATACTAACATCGTTCTAGTAAAAGCATTATATTTGTCTCTTAAAACACGGAATTATGACCATTTTGTCTTTCTCTGAGACCTATTGTCCCTGTCTTGCATTCCATATAAAAGGTGGTGCTATCTCTACAACTCTGACCAGTTCAAAATGCCGTACGCTGATGCATCAGACACCAGTTCCCAGAAATCGGCTGCATCTTCCCTCAAATCTTTGACTCAGAA
>QLOY01003154.1:0-19142 GCA_003313965.1 Megacollybia marginata
ACGATGTAGTTTTGAATGTTCTCGAGGTAGCCCTTATTGAACTGAGGACATCTGGCTCAAATACGTACTATATATACTGGATTCATGAGAAAATGAGTACAGATATAACATATGTGTTGCGATGGTGGTGGTGTGGCAGAAAGATGATCCAGTCTGACAGGCAGCCTCGAAGCGCGCATGAATTTTGGAATATTCTGTCTGCCAGTGCATCCGTATTCCAAGTTGAGGTTATTGCCGTAACTGCAGCGCAGGGAAGTTGCAGTGTTATCGATTTTCCCAATTTCCCAAATAGTGCCGCACTTGAGTGGCAGTAAGATGGACCGGTCTGACAAGCAGCTTCGAACTGCGCATGTGGATTTCCGATATCTTCACTGCATCTGCCAGTGCAAATCGAGGTTATCGGGATTGGAGTTGTAATTGTAGCACGGGAACGTTGCAGAGCTGTCTGAAGTTCTCTAATATCTTTCCTTGGTCTCAATAGCTTTCCATCGTAGATTGTCAGTGGCTGTTTACTAGTTCATCCGACAATATAATTACCGGATCAGAGCGTACAAAAGATTCCAAAGTTATTCGGATAGACACAGTAAATGCTGTAGCGCGTGTCTTCTATTGCACTTTCTATCCGATGCTAATGGCCATAAAAGGCGTGGGTTCAAGATTCATACATAGCATTCGAAACCCTATCCGACTCTAGACACAGTAAATGTTGTAGCGCGTGTCTCTATTGCACTTTCTATCCGATGCCAATGACCATGAAAGGCGTGGGTTCAAGATTCATACATAGCATTCGAAACCCTAAATACGCACAAACGTTGGTCACTGGGAGATATACCGGACGTGGCAATCAGACTCGCAGATGACTGGCTGCTGATCGCCGTATGTTCGAATCCGGGTTAACAATAAAATGCCGAAGGGTCAATTTAGTTACATAAGCTGGAGCAGCCAGGTCTAAACCAGAATTGCATTGAACTCTTGAACAACGAGCCTGAAACTCATGAAGCTTGCATGAAGATTGAACATACACGACACACATAGCGGACATTAAACGTTAAAACAATACCTGACTCAGATGACTGGCGGCTGTCACCGGCTGATCGTCGGATACTTATGTCGTGAAATCTGCCAGTGGGGTACGGGGAACTTAGTACGGCCCATCACATGCATACTAACTTCGATTAATACAAACGGCTGTCTATGAGCTGATGTCTTGCAGGGTTCAGAATATCAAAATGATGAATGTTGAACGAAGCATTGTTCAGCGCTAACGTTCAGCTTTTGGCGCTGTCAATAAAGCAAGTTGGTGGCAGATAGCATAGAATCCCCTAGGATTGACAACAAGTGCCTGAGGACTTGGCTAATGGAACCTTATTCTGAGTTCCAAGTTCCGTGACTGCCGGTGCTTAGAGCAAGACGCGATGGTTCCTGCTGGCGTTCTATCTTGAGACCATGCCAGACCTACCTGCTCTCCATTTCGCAATACTACCCTCGTGATAGCATCTATGGAAGGCGTTAGATGACAGGCAAAGAAGATGAATCGAAGAGGAGCTAGACCTGTAAACTTCCAAAGATAGCTGGCAGATAAAGATTTCAATTCGACGGGGTGAATTGAGGGCCATGGCATGCGAGCGGGTTGGTCTATAAACTCCGTAGTAAGGTACATAGTGTATATGTAGCCTACCAGAATCGAAACGAATAGCGTTTAAGCTGTTAGATTGACATCTTGCTCTAAGCGCCGACCAAGCGCCGACTGCACGGAGCTCATGTATTGAAGAAAGTTTTCGATTGTACACTGGAGGTGATCGTTTTTTAGGTCCGCTGCGATTCAAGCCCAATTACGTCTATACATAGTATACAAATACTCAGCTTGTATGGGTCAGGTCCTCCTTTAGGTGCGTGCTGGCAGTGACTCCGAGGAAAACCGACAGGATGTGATGCAATCAGCATTTCCTCCCGTCGGATTTGAGTATTGTTTTCCTTCATTTAGACTGAAGAGAATGGCTCTATACGAATCTAGCAACAGTGGGATTGTGTCCGTTGAGATGGTGTCTCATACGATGGCCCTTGGTCACTGGTGCCAACTCCTGAGGAGAGAAGAGGATAACCCCGCTGGGACAAGAAACGTGAGTTGTTTGGGCTTCCTAGGACGTAAGCGGAAGATCCAGCCGAAGAAAGCATCGCGCCTGGGTGCATTGGTGACGGACTGCGGTGGACTACTTACAGTTGCATAGTGCAAAAACATCCATTTACACGTCACACTGGCAATTCCGTCCTCCTGACATTCACAAATACAAGGTTTAGTCATGAAACATCCCCTACCGAGTCTTTCACGATTTTTGAGTACAGTATGAAAGCTTGAAGCAAGAATTCGCGGCTGTCATAGGGTGACGTCATCACAGATGGTAGCGGAAATTCATATGCGGATTGGGGAGCTCAAGGACGGCCTATCAAGTGTCAGAAAGCATCAAAGATAAGAAAGAACACACCAACGATACTTTCGTTCACAAGCAAGTGCCAGATAAACGACACCATACTTCCTCAGCCGGTTACAGTCACTGACGAGATCATAGACACTGCTAAAAGACTGAGAATGGGATATGAAGATATGACGGGCTTGTCGCGGTCTTGTATGTTGCTTGTATGTCAGTTCGACGGAATATTCGATACTTACCTACGGATGGAAACGGAACTCAGCATAGCAGATATGATAGCCTTTGTCCCACTGGCACAGAATACGATACCAGCAAGTTGACACAGCAGCGAACACCATCGATTAAACGAAGGGGAGTTGGAAATCGGCTTGAGGTCATAGTCACACCGTGACAAAAGTTGGCAACTCTAGCTCAAACGTCTGGAAAGCGTCCATACACATGCAGACATTGTTAATAGGTTACAATACACTTGCTTGAGAGAGTTCTGACTCAGAAGTAAAGGATAACGACTCCATGAGCAGTTTTGCAACTTCCAAATCCTTCAAGCTTCGAGTCTGTCATCGTGATTGACAAATCCAAATTATATATACAGGTCAGGAGGATCAGTATTCGTCACTTAAGATGGTTATTTGTGGGAATGGGAGTGTCAGCATTTATAATATTTATAAACTGCATGACCAACGATAAATATAACTGAATAAAAGGAACCCCACTCGATTGCTATTTCACACCCTCAACCCCCTCCAATGACAAAGAAGATTGTAACCATTTTCGCTGCTACGGGCAGACAAGGCGGAGGAGCCGTCGAATATCTTTGTCAAGATGGAGAATTCCATGTTCGTGCTGTAACCCGTAAACCCGGCAGTGATGCCGCAAAAGGTGGGTGTCCTTCTTGAGTTCGGGTACCCCTAAACTTGACCTTCCATCCCAGCGCTTGCTGCTCAAGGTGCAGAAATCGTCGTTGCCGATCTGAACGACAAAGCTTCCCTAGTGAAAGCTATGGAAGGAGCATACGGAGTATTCGGTGTAACCGATTGTACGCCTATCAACACCTTAGTATTGTAGTCACTACCCATTCAACAGTCTGGACTGCGGATGGTAAGGAAGAAACTCACGGTAAAAACCTCGTCGATGCAGCAAAGCAAGTCGGCGTCAAACACTTTGTATGGAGCACACTCAACCACTCGCCTCTCAAAGTTCCCCACTTTGAAACCAAAGCCAACATCAACGATTACCTCGTCGCATCTGGCGTTCCTTACACATCGTGAGTCGCTCAGTGGATTCTGTAAACTGACATGACTCACGTTGTGTAGTCTCTATACCTCTTGGTTCTATGAGAACTTTGGTGCCTTTCAATTTGTCAAGCGGGGTGAAGATGGTGCACTCCATTACGATGCCACGGTCCCATCCGATGCTCCATTCGTTTGCATCTCTGGAAAGGACTGTGGTGTTCTAGCTGGTGTCGCCTTGAAGAATTCCGAGAAATATATCGGTTCGTTTCCTTTTCCCGACCCGTTTCAAGTTGCCTGACACCTTCTTAGGCAAGGACATTCTCGGTGCAACCGCACTGCTTTCTCCGCGTCAGATGATTCCTATCCTCGAGGAGATAGTCGGAGAGAAAATCAAGCTCAAGGAAATATCTATGGAGGAGTTTGAGAAGGCAAAGGACACGATGTGGGCTGAAGCTTGGCTCAACTACAAGGTATGAGCACTAATTCCAGGTTAAGTTCGCATAGTGATGCCTTCTAGTGGTTCTACCTTTATCAAGAGGGAACTCGCGACGTGTCTGCGACACTTGCTATCCTTCCCAAGGTTAGAAGTCTAAAGGATTGTATCTTGGAGAAGGGAGGAAAGGCCGCGATTTTGGCCAAGTAGATAGCGTGACAAAGTCCTAGTTTAATTTAAGCATCTTTTGAGTTTGAAAGGTACTTGAGAGGTCCGCAGTCTTGACCGGTATTCTTCTCAGCTGGTACGTCACGTCGTCGTTCTCCATCTTTCCTTCCGTACCCTATTCCAGTCCTCGCCGCTATATTCGACATTGTCTCTGCTTTCCACTCTGTCAAGTACTGAAGAGGTGAAATGGGAAGCTGGAAGTGAAGACTTTGAAGAGAGTACTTCACTAGAGAAAACCGAACATCCGGATTCTCCATTCGCAACAACAAATTTTGCCACCGACGCCTCTTCTCCACTTCCTATCCATTGGGAGCGAATCACATTGGGAAGCATTCTGACCAACGGACTTTAATTCGATGACGAAAACCTTGGGTGTATAACCCAATCCCGTGAATTCGATTTCGAAGTACCTCGTCCAAGCGGAATGCGATACACCTCTCCCAAACCCGGGGCTTCCTCCCTTCTCGCCGTCGAATGATACCAGCTGTGGGTTGGGTGAGGCAGCTATTTGAAATATCAACCGTGGGAGAAAATTATCCGATCCATTCCTCCATCATGTACGCTAGTATTTAGGACCCTTTTAACCGGTAAAAATCATTTAATTCCCCATATTAGCTATTAACGTATATTAACAATGACCAGGCTGCACTCTCCTTTAGACTGGCGACGTTGCTGGACTTGTTCGTCATACTAAATCCGGCGAACCTACCTCAAGGCCTCAAGAATGGTAGAGACGCATTTAACTGGCCTACCCATCGCCTTATTTGCATTACGATGACATCATGACAATGACTAACTGTGCTATGAACCCTCTCCTAGGATCCTGCGCCCAGCCTGCTCTGGTTACAACCCGTCTCATGACATCTACCGAAGACTACTCGCGAATGACCGCGACTGTTTCGTCGCGCGTGTCTATCGCAGAGTACCTAACGAAAGTCAGTCGAGTATAGAGCCCTTGTCTCTGCTGCCACCAACGGTGGAAAGTCTACGATGCCATCAAAGGTATCAGGCGTCCCTTTTCGCTGCACAAACAAACAACCCCTCGTTGCTCAGCATCCTTCGGTTGATGATGGGGAGCCCATAGGACTTGTTTGTCCTCGTATCTCATCGTGCTTTCGGTCAGAGGTGTATGTGGCTTCATACCATCTTCAGTTCGCTTGTCAGAAACAATCACCCTCGTATGGCGGCCCGCAATATAGCCTCCTATGAGAATCAGAGCTCGTCATTTCAAATTTCAGCGACTACAGAGCTTGTTCTGGCTCTGGTACGCTCACCATCGCTTCTCGTCATAGCGCTGTCAAAACTTTGCACACCGTCTTCAGCTGCTTGTACTCGACTCACTGGTGGACGTGTTTGTTGTGCAAGCGATGGAGGGGACAGGCTTGAAGTGCTTACCTGGCGAGGGTGTAAATTGGGCTTTTCTCTCCTTATAAGCTCAGGTTCATCCTAGACTGGTCCGCTCTGCCTCTACACGACACTTAATACTCCCTGGATACTGTTCATCACCAAATTGTCACCTTCTCTACGCATAGCAGCACCGACGAGACCTTGTTCCACGCTCGTCATACAATACAGCAAACTCTGACATTCTTCCCCTCGCCCCTTCCCCGAAGACACTCACTTGTCCAGAGAGTCGCGAATCCGTAACCCATGCGGCACGGATGAAATCTGAAGGCTGGTGCAATACATCATTTCGACATCTCTCGTCTCCGGCATACTCTCGTCCTCATCTTCAATTAGCGACATACGTTGAGTATTTCGCCAGTTGGAAGGCTAGTCGCAGGGAATGCGCTTTGTGGCAATATCATGTTCCCTATCTGGTGAGCGGAGGTCTAGAAGCTTGTTCTGGTCCTGTTCCGTACTGCCAGTGCTTTCCTAAGGGACTAGTCAGTCATGTGAAACCCACCGACCAGAATCATTGAATGAGTCTGCTGAACGGAGACAGACAGTTCTATTCTGGCAAGGAGGATTCGGGGCAGGAGACAGGGTAGCGCTTGGTATCATACACACTTCAGTTCAAGTTTTGAATGGTGTGGTGTACCTACCTAAAACACAGCAAAATGTCTTCGTCTTCCCCCCCATGCCATCGTTCGCCTAGCGACTCGCACAAACCTTCCGGAAGTCTTCAATTATGACAGACACCTTCATTGAAGACCCCGCCATGAATTATTTTGCTGCGATTCGTGGGGAACAACCCAAAGGATATACCAATCCGAGGTTGCTCTTCGAGTTCCTTGTGAAGGTAGCGTGGAATACGGTTACGGTTATCCTCCAAAGCCACCGAAGCTGAAGAAGCTCCTGCTGAACTGACGCTGTTTCAGTCTGGACGGCAATAGCACCTTGCGCAGAGTGACTAGTTCTTCCGAGTTATCACAATCGCCATCAAGATGCGTCCATTCGGCGGAAACCTCGTCGTCATCCTATCCTTTGCCGTGTTAACGTTCTTGATATGTTCATTTGGCTGAACTTCCATTTCTCGCTTCCCTTGAAATCCATCCACTAAATGACTAGACGGCCCTGGGGTTGCCACGCATCTGTAATCTTATCAAGCGGCACTTCACGTACGCGTACATGCGGCCGCAGCCTCATGTCAGACCGACTTGTCATATCTGCCAAGTATGTTACACATCTTATCAGATTAGGTATTCGATTTTATCAGATAAGTGAGACACGGGCCTCGGAGCCACTGCAGGAGCTCCAAGGCTCATTGATTCGACACGGCCATGAGTCATTATGAACGACATTCTTCATGACGCGTTCATTTGCCGGTGGCGGCACTACAGGGACGTTCAGTTTGACCAACCAGACCATCCCGATATTTCAAGATGATTTTCCCTTCTGACTATAAAAGCCCAGGCCAGGTTTCTCTCAAACCACTAGCATTTTGCTCGACGCTTATATCCACCATGACAAGCGACATTCGTGCTCTCATTAGCATCATTTCCGCCCAAGTCGACACCATCGAAGCCAAATATGCCAAGGCAGGCGAATCCTATCCTTCCCTCAACCAGCCTGAGCCCACATTCGGAGCGCTCGATCACGATCCTGAGGTGGATAGGGCTAAGGATATAGCTACCGCTGCTGCTGCACAGCTACTCGCCAGTCTCCGATCTCCTTTTGACACGGTGTACGAGATGGCATGTGGCACACTTCAGACGGCAGCTTTGGGCTTCGTTGATGAGGTCAATATTGCCAACATCTTAGCTGAAGCTGGACCAGAGGTACGAGAAACTTATTTGTCACTATGGTATCGGCCCAAAGGACGGTTTTGCTCACATCTATGGGATGTAGGGTCTTCATGTCAATGAGATATCCAAAGCGTGCGGTACAGATGCGAATTATATAGGTATGGCCTATATGCCTCCACCTTAAGTCTAACTTATGCAATTATAGCTCGCATTCTTCGTTTTCTCGCCACAAGACACGTCTTCAGAGAGGTAACGCCAAATGTGTTCGTTCACAATCGCATATCAAACGCCATCAAGAAGGAAAAAACTCTTAAGGAGATCAAAGAAAAGTGAGGCACTTACTTTTTAATCTTAACATTAACAGAAGGCTCAACATCGTCGTCATTGCAGTCCCGTTAACCGATACAAAGGTGCTCCACTCGCGTCCTTCATATCTATTGGGTGGGTATTTTACTCAGGTCCCTTTTCCGAACACAGTTATTGATTCCTTTAGTTGCGACGATCTTGCGAGAAGCACATCCTGCCTATCGCAGTTCATACAAGATCCTACCAAAGTAGCAGCGCCATTCAACATTGCGTATAATACTTCCGTCAAGTACTGGGATTGGCTCGAGGAACCTGGTAATGAATGGCGTCTGACTCGTCTCAGTGAACTTATGGCCTCTGTCTGGAGCTTCTATGGTTCGGAAATCTTCCTGGAAGGTATAGAGCCGTTATCGTGATATGGTGCTCCCGAGTTCTGATCCATCCATCCAACAGGTTTCGACTGGAAATCTCTCCCTAAGGATTCTATTTGCGTCGACGTCGGCGGACGCACAGGATCTTTGACCAAGATATTGCTCGAAGCTAATCCCCATCTAAAATTCGTCATTCAAGACCTTCCAGGACCGATTAGGGAAGGGCAAGAGGTACGTTCTTCGATAAAACATTTTGAAAATCGCTCGTCCTGAAGTGAATCTTAGATATGGCAAGAGGAGAACTCTGAAGCTCTGAAGTCTGGTCAGGTCCAGTTACAAGGTAAAGCATTCATAAACGTCTCCTGTATCTGTTCTTCTGATACGTGTTGACAGCACACGACTTCTTCACACCCCAACCCATCAAAAACGCTTCTGTCTACTTCATGCGCATGATTCTCCATGACTGGCCTGACTACAAGGCACTCGAAATCTTGAAAGCCCTTCGAGCTGCTGCTGGAGCCGAGACCAAACTAGTCGTCTTTGACGGTCTTGCCGTCTACACCTGCGTAGATCCTGACGCTACGGTGCCCGCTCCTTCTGCTCCTGCTCCGTTGTTGGCAAACTTGGGAAGTGGGATGATGACTATGGCTGATCTTGTGGTGGGTTTTATTTTCGTCCGAGTTTCGAGACGAAAGCTAATGTCCCTTTGTAAAGATGCTCGCGCAGTACGACGGTAAAGAGCGCACAGAGGCGGACTTTAAGGAATTAGGACAAGCTACGGGGTGGAAGCTTGAGACGGTAAAGCAAGGCACTTTTGGCACCTTCATTTTCTCTCCAGTGTAAGGAGCCCCTTCGGAACGGATTAAGTAGTACACAGCACACAGCTGTAGTGTACGCTAGTAGTATGCATGTCGAAGTCAAAAGTAGCCGTAAAATAACGGCGTCAGTCATCGTATCGCTCGAGGGGTCACGGCATTACAACAAAGTAAAGTCGGTAGATCCATCGCCGGACCATTGGATGTCAGTTTAACGCAGCGAAAGTCTCCAGCTATGCAGAAGAAACAAGCTCAGAGATAGCAGGTAATCTTTCGGCCAAGATTGAATTTGACACAGCAGTGAACACTATCACAGTAACGGTGTCGAAGATTCGGTTTCTACGTAGTAGAGCCGAGCGGAGTTGGAAATCGGCATTGTGATGAGATTGCCACAACCTTTTGCGCCCTACTTAACTGACGGAATACCTTGTATTTGAGTTGTATGACTAATGGCAACTGAAACTGATTGAAAGGAACCCCATTCGATCCTTGTCCAAATTTTCACACCCTCAACCCCCTCCAATGGACGAAGATTGTTGGAAGATTGTAACCATTTTCGCTGCTATTGGTAGACAAGGCGGAGGAGCCGTCGAATATCTTTGTCAAGATGGAGAATTCCATGTTCATGCTGTAATACTAACACGTACACCCGACAGTGATGCCGCAAAGGGTGGGCATTATTCTAGAGTTCAAGTACCCCTAAACTTGACCTTCCTTCTCAGATCTCAGCGCTTGCTGCCCAAGGTGCGGAAATCATCGTTGCAGATCTAAACGACAAAGCTTCCCTCGTGAAAGCTATGGAAGGAGCTCACGGAGTATTCGGTGTAACCGATTGTAGCCTATCAAGTTCTTCCAGCACTCTAACTCACGGCGGCCACTACCCACTCAACAGTCTGGACTGCGGATGGTAAAGAAGAAACTCACGGTAAAAGCCTCGTCGATGCAGCAAAGGAAGCCGGCGTCAAACACTTTGTATGGAGCACACTCAACCACTCGCCTCTTGAAGTTCCCCACTTTAAAACCAAAGCCAACATCAACGATTACCTCGTCGCATCTGGCGTTCCTTACACATCGTGAGTCGCTCAGTGGATTCCGTAAAGTGCACAAGACTCACGTTGTGTAGTCTTTATACCTCTTGGTTCTATGAGAACTTTGGTGCCTTTCAATTTGTCAAGCGGGGTGAAGATGGCTTTCGAGGGACTCTCTCGAACGGATTCAAGAATTACGTATCCGATGACAAGCTCTACAGTAAGTGTTCAGCTGTGATTGAGTGCTCAGGCTTGGTTACATGGATAGTCTTCACGAACTCTTACCGTGTTTGTCTAGTACTGTCATCGTCCGACGATCTGCCACAAGACTGCCTAATTCAGCATTCAGCATCATGATTCATGTAGTCGATTCTACTGTACGATTCTGCGGATTTCCGCTGATATTAAACTGGCAACGGACCCGAGAACAAGAGTCGATTCGACGATTCTGGCCTTTTAGAATCGAGTTTCTAATGGAGAATCTGTTCAGAATCATTGCAGAATCGCAGTCGTGACGGTGACCATTACTATTTCCGATAGTTTCCAAAGGGCCCCTTGCCTCTGATAGCTCTACAGGATCAACTTGAAGGTGCATTTTGAAGCACTTCCATACAGTCCCTTGTTTCCAACTTGTTCCATCCCAATACAGATGATTATAGCATTTGTTAGTGCCAGTGGATCGTGCTCACCTAAGTTGTGATCCACAAATCAACATACTGCAGACTTTCGTTAAAGCTTAACGTTAAAGTCTCGAGCGAACAGGGATCTTTTGGCGAAGAGATATGCTCAACGCAGTGCACGTCTTCTGTCATGCACATTCGGAGTCGGACCCGTTTTTTCTCTCGGTGAAAATAGCAATTGCAATCAAGAGACTTCGGTGAAGTTCAGAGAAATTTGTGAATACAGGTGCTAGTGTGATGCATCAGACAGAGCAACCAACTTGAGTTCTCGATATAGTAAAGACATCGTATCATTGTCGACAGATTGAAAAGTACTAATACACGACGGAGAACAAACGAGGATGAAAACAGAGATGGAGGTAATAACGGAGCCCACTGGACAACCCGATACTAGTGAAAAAGGGGACCGTAGAAGAAGGAATAAACCACAACAAAACCTACTCCTCATCTTGTTGATATCCCACCCTGCTCGTGGGTTCCTGGACTGCTGTACCTCTTACTTCTGCTCCACCCAGTGTCACCGAGACATCTGGTGCGCTGCTACCACCAATATCCGATACCTCTCGCTGTTCTTGGGGGCGAGTGAATGCTTCGTACCATCGGAGAAGCTCATCCTTCACGGATGTGACAACTTCGACAAAACGACTCCATCTGAGAATTGTTTCTTCAGAATTCAAAATCATAAATTAGAGCACTTACATGCTGGGAGATTTTTCGCGATCGGTCCTTATCTTTTGACCAATCATCATGCTACCAGACTTCTGAGTGGTTGCGAGAATGTGTGGAGGGACATTTGCTAGTCCGAGCTTAGGTGCGGGTAAATAGGTCGACTCACCAGTCGCACGGTCTACAAGCATACATGTTATTCCGTTACCATGTTGTGCAAGAGGGACGATGCCGTTAGGAATACCATTCGCAACACACCTGGTGTAGCACATTGTGCTGAGGTCGATCAATGTCCCATTGAACGATCCCCCTGCTTCAGGTGCCCCCCAAGTCGGAATAAGCTGGTTCCTTCCCCATTCGATCAGCCTAGAAAAGATCGGGTCCTGGCTGCTAAGCACCATGGTGTGTGGATGACCGGAGTTAGGATCTGAGTCTTGTGGCAAATTCCAGTCAACATCACGAAGGAAAACCCAGCCTTCTCTCACGACAAAATTGCTACTGACGAGGAGTTCCATTAATGAATAAAGGGAGCTGCTGAACCACATGGTTCCGAGCCCGCCGACAAAGAGAGAGAAGACCCAAGCCAAGGTGACTGCTCCTATTCCTATCCTCTTCAGCATCTTTAGCTCTGGACGGTGATACAGCGCATATCCATCTCTCTTCAAAGTGCAACGGACTCCAAGTATTTCGGGTCCAATGAGGTGAAGGTAACTCGAAGTAGGATTTGAAGACGAACCAACTGGAAACGCGTTTACAAGAGGTTCCAGTCGCTCATTTCCCACGCGGGGCGCAATCGGTTTTCCCAGCCAACCTGGTGAAGGTTGATTCGCCGTACCGATGTCCAGAGTGCATAAGGCTGCGAGACTTGCAACATTGTAAAACCCCTGATTGAGTTCCAGAAGCCATTCGAGATCGTGCCAGCCATTAACACCTTTAAGATCAGTGAGTTGCGCACGTCGTGGCAGCAGACCATTAAGTGCTTTGCCAATCTGGTTGTGATTCGTGTATCCACCTTCCTCCCCACGTCGAATGGCCTCCACCACAAGTGCATGTATGGCATGTTGCCACGACACAGCACCAGAATTGGTCGCATGCTGCAGGATCGCATAGAGATGCCAATGACCATCCTCTGCGGCATTTCTTTGCATATTCTCCTTAAACGTCCGTGCAGAGGGAGATGGTACAATCTGAATGTCGTTCCCTCTTCGGATCATCGTCAGGACCTTCGATGCGTGGATTATTTCCGGCAGCGTCCATAAGCGCTTGCTCCACGGGCAGTTCATACCAGTGTGATCGCATTCTTCAGTGTCACAGAATACGCAGACCTGATAAGCACGGCGAAAGATGTCTCCGATGGCACCAAGCTGCTCATTCCGAATTGAGCCTGGTCTGCGGGTATTATCATCTAGCCTTGACAAACACAGCTCATCAAGCCAAACATATTCTTTCCCACGGGGCCTCGCAGTCGCATAGGCGCGCAGAAAAGCCTCGCTGACCATCCTCCGTTCGTCAAGTGTAGGAGTCTCAGAGAGGGCGGAGCCATGAAGCCTTTCTGCAGCGCTCATCGGGTAGCTCAAAGCCGTGTACATCATTCTACTCTCGAACTCGACTTGGTTCCATGACATACCAGATGAACCAATATCGTTTTGCACTTTAAGTTCGATAAGAAAGCGAGGGTCATGTCCAGTGGGAGCATACTCCGGGGAAGTACCTCCACTTCTTGCGACTAGCAGGGCATCCGGTGTGTCCGCATACTCGACAGACCACTGCGGAGAGAAAAAATCGCGGCTCACTCGGTGGTAGAGTTGGATCGCGTCTTTAGGGACAAATAGAAAGAGAACAGCACGGAAAATATTGAGTGGTGACAGCAGGAGCATGACACCAACTCGTAAAGAGCCTGCGAGGGCATGAAAGCGCTGATCGTTTGTCTCAGCAAACCAGCAACAGCCTTCGACACCGTTTTCCTCTTTGACCAGCCTCTTCCAGGAGCTTCCATCCCGTACTATGTTACAGAGTAGGGCACCCGAGGACTCGGAGGTCAAGTTTAAAGGGGAAGACATGTGTTAATGGAGGTAGAAGGGTGTCCGTGTAGGTGGGTAACAGATCTGTAGAGGAGCATATTAGTCTATCGAATCATGAATTTGAACCTGATAACCAACATAGGAAGGTTAAACTAAAATCGGATGCGATGTTGAAAGCGAGAATGGGCTAATATTCGAGGAGAAACAGCTCAGGTTAACCAGAGCAACAAAAGGCAGAAGACGTTGCGCAAACCGTTACTTATCTCACGAAGAGAGCCTCGTGTTGAACAGCATTCAATGACATCGAAGACCAACAGCTGTAGACTGGCGCCATTAAACCTGATCACTTCGGATGCAAATTAATCATCGCATAACTACACTCGACTTTGATCAGACTCGACTCGAATTCAATGCTGCACATGACGTGCCGTCCCCTACCGGCCGAGTTAAAAGAGGACTCTTGGGCTTCATTTGTGGGTTGCCGATGTGCCGAGTTGAGCTTCACGGCAGTGATGAGCTACTAATAACATTAATAACAACCTGAGAATTGAACAGCATAGATGCCGTATTAGCAGGAATCAACTCGGACTGGATAGCTGTAGGCTATTAGAAACCGCTTCTGCAGGTAGAAGCGGTAGAAGCTATCTATTCACTTGAAGTTGGGGTATTTCTAGGCTGTGCTGTACAATTGCTGTACAATAACTGAAATGATGGGCCCTGAGATCGACTGTAGCTTCGGATTCACATCAAAGATGTGCAGACGGATACTCGGAATATTCGCTATTAAACTCAATCAAAGACATTCTATTAATCAAACCTTAGAGCCAGGGTCCGAGTCTCTCCGGGAATCAGGCTAGCCGCTATAATGGACTATCTGACATGATATACATTCCATGGCAGTGGCTAAACGGCTCTAATTGAGTTAGAAACCTTGAGAATCGGAGGACACGTATCGCTGATTGAACGCTGCACTAGCGCTATTAAACTTAATCACTGCGGTAGAAGCTGTTCAGTTCGACTTATGAGGTGTCACTTTTCCAGGCCGGACTGTGCAGTGTACATGTCTTCCATGCCTCAAACACGCGTATTGTGAGTCGAACTTGAAAGATCCGGTGATGCACAGCACTCGACTTCTACAATGTGTTGAAAGCATCATAAAAGGAGTTGCTACGTACGTTAACCCGGACCTTCTTAGCGTTCCACACAAGACGCCTTTGTAAACGATGGCAGATCATATCGAACTAATCGCAACACTTATGCCTATGCCGAAATCTGATATAGTACAGAAACTACGTTCTGCATGCGGCTTTCTTCCCATGCCATTGTCCTTGGGATGGGAAACGAGCCCAAGCCACGAGGAGTCCCTAGTCCCAGGTCTTGTCTTATCAGACATTGCATCCGGTGCAACGAGGGAAGTCAGAGCAGCCTGGATGCATTCCTTGTATCAGGAAACGCTCCCTGATGAGCGCAGAGGCACAATAGTCTTGCGTCTAGACGAAGTCGGGTTTACTTCCCAATTCGGGTGGCCACATTTTGTTACAGTCTTCACTGTCATACTCCAATTTACGCTGGCGCTGTATGCGATTACTTTTGATCTGCCACGAGAGGGTTGCTTAATCCTCGCAGGTCTGTTCATCCAGCTCTTGGAAGGTCTATACGGATGGATCTATCCCGTATGGTATGGCCCGCGAGTGGCGCAGGCTTCGCGGTACTATGCACTTCACACAGGAATGACCACTAGGCGCATACTCATAATCGCCCATGAACCAAATGCTCCAAATGGAAAGCGCTACCAGCTGGAGGATGCTGCAGTCCCGTTGCCCAGGCTACCATCAAGTAAACGCGCTGCGCGGGTGCAGTCTATCTGCAAGTCCGTGCTATGGCTTGCAACTTGGGCTCAGAAGGTCGCCTGTGCCGTAACGCCATCGCAAGGATATTTTTACACCTTTGTACTTCACATCGGCTCAGGAGTGATGCTGTGCTTGTCGGCGTGTACAGATGCCCTCCCAAGATTCTCCTTGCCACTAACCTCAAATCCGATGAAACTGGATACGGAAGCGAGCGTACTAGACATGCTGACTGCAGTGTGTCAAGTGACGGGCTGCATCTCTTGTGGCTTCATTGAATCCATTCTGCCAGATCGGACTGGAAAGCATACGGATTACAACTGGATATCGGAAGTATTGGCATTAAGAGCGGAAGAACATCCAACACATCCATCCAAGACAAAGATCCTGGAATATACGTTGAGGAGGCGGAACGTACAGGTATGCAATAATTGCAACTAGAACATTCTTACTCACGAATTGTAGCTCAGTCGGAGGGAGTAGGACGTTAGTACATATCCGCTTGATACCATGATGCATCGTGACCTGTACGGTAGGACAAGCCATAATGCATGTTCTTGAGAAGGGAAACGGATCCCAGGTGACGGAAGAATCGTATCAACGGTGAGACAGGAAGAATCAAGTAAGTCGTCTTAATCCAGACGTCTCGCAGGAAAGTCTTCTCCTTGTTCTCTCATACGGTGCAAACAATGGAATTTATGTTCGAGAGAGAAGAGGATAGCACCACCAGGACGATAGATTCGATGCGAAGCGTTGGACGAGGAATCGTAGCTCTGCTTCTAATGAAGAAAGTCCATCAGAAGGGGAAATGCCGGCGTTCCTTACCGGAAAAAGAATTCCACCGTGCGGATGTTGCTTCGAAACGGTCCCTGAAGGAGGATTCATCGTGTCAGGAACCAGAAGGAAGACACGTACATGATTCTCTACTTTCGTTCAGGGTCTAGTCTTTCGAGCCTCTCCCTACTGGTTTGGAGCGCATAGTAAATGTGTAGTTAGTAGAGGATCACAGATGGAAGCCAAAACTTGAAGACCTCCCAGGATTTGCAAATGGGTGGAGAACGCCGAGAGCCGGACGCTATCCCAATACCATGGACCTATCATTGAGGTTGAGAGAAGGTAACACTGCACACAATAAAGAGCAATCCGAAACCGGCACAAGTAGCACTAGCCTACGGTGGGACAAGGACACAAGCGAGTGGTCTTGAGCGACTGTATAGCATTCGAACGCGGAATGTTGTGAAGCGAAAGCAGAAATCAAGTTCCGACTCTGTTCTGATTCTAATAGGCCGAAGTGTAGTATTCCCCGACACGCAAGTCGGATAGGCGGGTAAAGAGAGTTCCCGTCGGAAACAGATCCAGCAATGTGCTAGTCGGTATGAGACTAAAGAGAGCAGAAAACGACAGTGGTATGAATAGTCCTGAATCGTGTGATACGCTTGACCAGAGTTACCAAAGCGACATATAAAGATGCTTACCTCGACTGGTCGACCCTTTTGAATACTCCAACAGCGGAGAAGAGGATTCGAGGAATTTTTCATTCACCGGCAAGTGAGCACAGGTGGGTTTTGAATAGCAACATAGCAACGTTTCCGAGTCGGACTAGGGGCCGTATTGACGTAGGCTATGCTGCAGCGCAACCAATATGATTCTACAGTGAAATCAAGTACTGAGGATGAACCGTTTGAAGATAAACAAACTTGCGTTGTTCAATTGTTGACCGGTGACAGCCAGTGACAAACGTGTGCAAACAAACAAAAATTAACTCAGTCGACTCGTTACTCATCGTGACTACTAGTACTACTTAATCGAGTCATGGTGATGCGGTATTTGGTTGGCATGTGAGATTACTTTTTCATCTGGATATCCATTGAAGCCTTGAAAAGTGACAGAATAGAATCATCGTGCACTATTAGAATTCAGCGAAAAGTAGGAACCTAGGGTTCCGTGTAAAAGTCTGGACTTTCTAACTCCGACTTTTTAACCTGTTATTAACTGAGTTAATAACATTATTTCACTTATTTCACTGAAGGGGTCTGGAATGCCTGTTAGAAACCACTCCAGACTGTTAGTCTAGCATTTGTCGCGGGGGGGTAACAGCGTGACCCCCCCACTTACATAATCTTGTAGTCTGCTATATACCCTTAGCTCACGTCGCGTCTAATACGATACCCCGGTAATTTATGGTGTCCGAATCACTTTGGCAGGGTCCAGGGGGGTTAGATATTATCAAGTCTGTCATTTCTGAGAAGATTCCGCAGTGGACGGGAGGATTACGGCTGTCTCAGCTAGATGCCAAAAATCGGCAAGAGTCACTTGTCGAAGTGCTATTGGCAGCTTTGCAAGACACGGTTGACATGGTCAAATTTGGACAAGAAAACCTTCTTCACCTGCTGGTGAGAGAACAGTTCCAGCAGACTAGCATCAGAATCGGGCGTGGTTGGACTTGCAGACTGGGAAAGAGTGATGCCGGCACCTGCGTGGTCTCGGATGAGCTGTAGGACTGTGGGGGAAAGCTCTGTAGTCTGAGGTGTTGTAGGTGAGGCTGAGGATGTCTGGAGGTGATATTCTGGGGAGTCTGTGAGTGGTGGAGGTTGTGGAACTTGTGGAATGGTCAAGGGTATGTGATAGGTGTATTTACGACGTGTTTTTGGAACATTTGGCTCGTTTTGTGAATGAGAAGCATCCATTGTATTGTATTTGAGATAACACAAGCAAGAATTCACGTAGAGGTAGTTGGAAACACGTCGTTGAGGACGGTAGAGAAAATTTTGGCAGGTGGCATGACCTCAAATTAGGTAAGTAGGGGGGTCATACGCCAACGACGTCACATAAGTGACAGACTCATACACATCACATAACAAGACCATCGTGATCGTGTATAGTCTGTTTACAAGAGACTACCAGACTGTTAGAAAGTCTGGGTGATCTACAAGATATTTACTGTATGGCTTGTGTTATGGTTCAGCTCATAGAGTCACTCCAGTTCAATGTTTACATCTGCCTGACTTGGAGGTCAAAGACTCAAAAGTAGTCTGGACCTGAGTGTGAGCCTGAAAGCCCTTTCTAACTGGGTTTTAAGTTTCCAGCAAGTTAAAAAATCTTTTTTCACTTGTTTCTAACAGTTAATTACTGTTAGTTAGAAAGTAGTTAGTAACACCTGTTAAAAAGGGATATGGGACCCCTCAAGTTAATAACTAGTTAGTAACTTGGCTCCGACTCTTACATGGAACCCTATAGGAACCCTTTCCTCAATACCGACCACCACGGCAATAGCGCTTCTGAGTGCTGTGCTCAAAGATCAATCATTGGATCGGATGATTTTGGATGAATTAACTTGCTTTTGTGTTGAATGTGAGTGCTCATTTCACTGTGAAGGATGAGATGAACATTGGATATCTGTACAAGAGGTATCACTTGTTTGGGGACTGCTGGTATTTCTGCTGGTCTGATACAGACCGGAGATTGGAGGCATTTGTTATACGTATGTATCATCCAGGTTCCATTAATGATCACAAGCACATATTCATATTTTAAGTTAAGCCAGTTTGAATATGATTGAAAATGAGTTGATAGGTATTAGGCAGATTGGTTTTTGCTGTCATTATCAAGGTGGCAATACCCAGTAATTCAGAGCATACGGGATACACATCAAATCTTCAGACTGCCAGCATGTTTGCCTATATATGCTATCATAAGTGCACTTTGAAATATGCGGCATATGCCTAATAATTTAGTGGGTTCGGAGTTACCCTATTAGCCCGGTGTGGAAGAGTCGTCGACCCCACAGATCGACTCCCCCTTCCTTTGACATTTTCCCAACACTCTTCATCTTGTACATCGACTCTAGTATGAACCTATAGTTATGCTATATCGACTATTCCTCCACTCCACCACTAAT